>CAJDSM010033725.1:781-10949 GCA_903981925.1 Ostrea lurida
AACACGATGTTACCTTCGCCTATTTATATACTATTGTACATATATGGTAGTAAAAATTACTTATAAATCTGTTCCTATGTTGCCAAATCCATGTTGCTATGTTTCTTTGTGTTGTTTGACGAAATTAGAAATGTTTAACATATCAGGGAGGATCCCTCTCTTTATTGTATCCTGATCACGTGACCCGGTATTTTCCAGCAATCAAGTGAAAGAAGTCTTAAGCATTGAAATATAAAGTAATAACAGAGATAAAGCGTCAGATACCTGTGAGGGGTCTTTAAGTGAAACTGCCTCTCGCACTGCTTTAGTAAGTCAAGATCATCATGGACTAGATGACGCAGGTCATCATTGCACAAGCAGTCCGAGAATTTCGTATTTCTGATCGCAAAAATGTTTGTCTCTCGTATTAGGGGTGCATTTTATTACATGTATATATTCTAAAGCGATATACATGTCAATTTGCTATTCCCTTTAAGTTTTACGAGAAAAATTAATCATCATAATAATTGTTGTTTGATAATACGCTATACATGTATATCAAATTCCTAATGAATATTATATTGTACCAACACTGTACTTGATGCTTATTACATAATCGCTTAAACTAGCAATGCTTCATTACAGAACTTGAAAACAATTTTGGACTTAAAAGAGAACTTGTCCAAGATACTTGAAGTAGACACCAACATACTGTGGGTGGTTGATTTACGTGATGGAGTTATATTTGATGATGACAGTGAATTTGCGGAGATGAAAAAGCGCCACAATACCATAGAAGTAGTTGTTGAAATTCTGACGAAAAGTACAAGAGCCAGACGTGACGTCATATCAAAGAAGTCATAATCAAGAAGATGTGAAATGAGCTGCGTCATCAACAAGTAAAGTTTTTGGTACAACTTTAATCCCGAGAAAAGCATACATTTCATTCGATCAAAGAATTAAAAAAAAACAAAAAGATATGAAATGAGTCGGCTCATCTAACAAATAATTTTTTGGTACAACTTTAATCCGAGAAAGCATATATTTCATTCGATCAAAGAATTATATAAAAAAAAGACAAAAAAAACAAAAACAAACAACACAAAACAACAACAAAAAACAACAAAAAAAAAAAAAAAAACAAAACAAAACACCCCTCCCCCAACGATTAGGTCTAACATCTTTAAGCGATTCATAAATATCTTGAATATATTAAACTAAAGGATACATTTAGCTACATTTTTACATACAAAATTAATCATTATCCTTTTATATTGAGCATAATTCGAAATGAAACTGAAGTTATTAATTTCCTTTTATATAGTGTGCCTTCACTACTAAAACTATGAATATTTAAGAATTGATTTTTTTAGAAGAAATATTTATTGCTTTTAGCACCTGATACACTGTTTGCCTACACTAAAGGCAAGTTGAAGTCTGGAGATGTAAATGTACGCTGTCCACAGTGTAATAGGAAGTGGAAAATGGACGAACTTATTGAGAAGAGTGCTATGTCAGAGGACGAAAAATTATTTTTCATGAAGCTAGTTTCATTGAATATAGCTACCAAGAAGATGGTAGATAATCAGGGACATGGACTTTTTCTTGATCAAGATGAATGGTACATTTAACATTTCTTCTTGTGACCGGTCAGCACGAAATGGTTACTCCTCATAGGCTCTGGAATGCATGACATTGCATGCCCTACTCTAAATTTTGTGTTATTTATATAGATTGATGACTGTTCGTTATCTTTGCCTTTATATAAGATGTATGAGATTGAACACTGGAACTCAATGAATTGCTAATTTTTATGTCAATTCCATACTTATCATTCATGATACTAGTATCACCAGCAATTGCAAGAGAGGCGAATGTTAAAAACTGACATACTAGTATCTATGATTTAAACGGAATGGTTGCCAAATCATTTGCTTTCAAAGATAATAGAGCAGATTCGACTGAATCCAATTGGCTATTGTGCAAGAGAAACTCTGCAACCCATTCCGACTTTTGAAGAGCCATTTTGTCGAGTGTTGGTGGATTGTATAGGACCTCTGTCGATGACTAGGTTAGGAAATCAATATTTACAATCGATTCCTTGGAGACGTAGGAATATTAAAGCAAATATCATAGTCACTTTTGTAGGAGTGTCTAGAGCTAATCACTCAACAAGTCTTGCATGGGATACTAGTAGGTGTTAGACAGTGTAAATCTTCTGCATATCATCGTGAGTTTCATCAAATCCTCAAAATGACGTAGACGTATTGTCATCAGAATGATGAAAACTGGGATGCACGGAACCATTTCAGGAGTCCCTAGATTAAGTTTCTTTTGAATATTGTATTTGATCATACATTTAGAGGTCATTTGGAATTGCTGAAGGAAAATCGTTTCATTGAGACTAGTTTTCCTACGATTTTATACTCTGGTGCTAATCTCAAAGAGGGGCAAATTGTCACCAGAAAATATAAAGCGTTCTCAAGCCGAAATGATGGTTTGTATGACAAATATGACAGAAACAGGTGTTTTTCGTTTACACTATTTCGTTTTTGCCTTTTTCTGATCATCCCTTACAGGCCAGCTATTGTGGTCCTCGTGAAATTGAAAGCAAGCTTAGTAACGTGAGCTCTATGGTTAAGACACCTGGTCGGCATAAATTAGAAAAGTTTGTCATATCAACATGCTGAAAGATCGGTGGTCATTGATCCTCCTAGATGTCCCCAGTTTCAGGTAGACGTATTGCTGGTGTTTTGATAAAATACCAATGCTGCTTGTCCTATGCCTATATTCACACCTGATTCTTAGGTTTCCTAGATTTACAGAGTAAGCCTAGTTCAAGTAAACCAGGTTTAAATCCCATTTGAGCTGAGTTCACTTAAACCTCACCTGTGTTTCACACTTAAAAATAAACTGGTTTTACTTGAATTCCTATTCTGTTTGCTTTTTTTTTTCATTTGGTACATATAATTTCTGAGAAAAAACGTCAAAAAATTCTAGAATATGAAAAGTGTACTCTTGTTGATTTAGTCGGAACAAAAATGAATATTATTGAAAACAAAGCTACTGATTGAAATGATTAACAAGAAAAAATTGTAATGGAAAAACCTAGCTGAGGAATTTAACAGTAGAATTGGTGTAATACCTGGACATCCACGTGGGTAAATCATTTGTTACAGCGGGTGACACTTTGTCCTTCAAGCAGCAATCTTATCCTTTATATCCATTTTTGCAGAACTTAAGGATTGAAGTACAGTTGGAAAATGACATTGAGCCAAGTAGGTGCATTCTAGTATCGAAACCTGGTATACCTAGCGATTATGTACCAACTTAAGAAAAATAAAAGAAACAAAATGTAATCTAATCTGATTCCAAGAATAGATGGAAAATGCAAAAGTTGTAAGTAAATGCGACCTGCTGAAAGGTTACTGGCAAGTGCTGTTAACTGAGAGAGTGGAAAATGTCTACATCTGTGACTCTTGATGGTCTGTTGCAGTACAAAGTGGTGTGTTTCGGCTTGAAAAATTCTGTGCCTACACAAGGTACTCTGAGTAGATATTAAGAACATGCTTGGGTTTCTTATAGATAATATGTATGTAGTCTTTGGAGACCATGTCTTCCAACAATCTGTTGGTATTCCTATAGGCACTAATTGTGTCCCATTATTGGCAGGCTTATCTTTATATTCATACAAAGCAGAATTTGTTAAAAAAAAACTGTTACAGGATAAAAACAAAAACTTGCCGTGTCCTTCAAACCTTACGCCCGGTCTTGATAGGTGGCGGAAATGGCCCATCTTTTTTTGCACTTTTTTAGAATTATGTACCGTCGAACCATGGCACTCACATTTTAAATTATTGTATTTTTTATTGGGCAGATTTGTTATTCTTGTTTAACATAGCCCTTTGTATACTATGTTATATGCGGCATAAGTGCATAGTCGGTACTGTCAAAACATTGTCATCATATTTATCATTGTTTTTGTTTTTATTCTCTCATGTTGTTAATTTGTTTATCACATACCTTGTACATACGTTTTTCTTAGGCATATGTGCCTAGTCCTGTTATACCATTTTTTCTTTGTCATTTTTTCTCAATAAATTACCATTCCATTCCTGAAAAGGTGTTGTGACTCATTTTATCAGGTAGCCATATTGTGCCAAACAGAGCATCACCCTATCAGCTATACATAAATAGCCCTTTCATGAGGTCGATCCATAGATATGTCGACTTTACAGAAAGCTATCGGTGAAGATCGATATGTTTTCAGTGAAGTCGATATATTTTGGATTGACCGATTGAAATGGCTACATTTGTTATATTATTTTTCAAAGAAAGCTTGACAAAATTAGGGAACATAATTTCAATATTTCTGGGTTTGTTTTTTAGATTAAAAAATATTAAGTTTTTTATTGCATTTTTGTTTTCTTTTTTAACATGCTGAGATTAAAAAAAAAAAAGGAAGCTGTTTTATTTCGTGTTGGTTCTTTATAGTGAAAAGTAATTTTATGAAACATATAATACTTGGATATTTTATTGAACATTGACATTAACGGCAAATTAACTACTCAACTTTATGACAAACGGACGATTTCAGCTTCTCCATCGTCAACTTCCATATTTGTGTAGCAATATTCCATCATCACCTGCATAGGTGTGTATGTCTCTCAACTTATTCGATACGCAAGAGCTTTTTCTGCACATAATAAGTTTTGAATCGAGGCAAGCTACTACAGAGCAAGTTGTTGTTGCAGGGGTTTCAACAGTCACGTTTAAAGGCAGCATTTCGTAAATTATATGGTCGTTATAACAATTTAGTTTACCAATATGACCTATCATTGAGTCAAATGCTGTCTGATGTGTTTCATAACCATTGTTAAGCCGTTTTTCACACACTGATTTGACTACGGACTGTTCGTTTACCTGATCAAGCTATGGGCTCACGGCGGGTGTGACCGGTCAACAGGTTGCTTATCTCCTAGGCACCTGATCCCACCTCTGGTGTGTGCAGGGGTCCGTGATTGCACAACTCTTGTTTTTGTATTATATTTAGGCTTACGAGATTAATCACTGTTCGTTATCTTTGCCTTTACATAATGAATATAAAGAATCTTCCTATTTCAGTCTTTTGTTGTGGACGTCACAGAAGTAGTTGAAGTGATCCGGAGAGAAGTTGATTGGTTGGAATGACAAACGTCAGCGAATCACAATCATTGTTGCACGATACAAACTTCCCAAAATGACAGGTCAATCCGAGTGTTTCATGTTTATAATAGAAAGACCCGGTCAATCCGCATTTCTATACTTTGACACGTGATATCAAACGAACCAATGATGAAGTGCATTACAATACATAAAAATAATATACAGTATATAGATGATATCCTATCAATTAACAATCATAATTTTCGCAATTATGTCGATTTGATACAACCCGACGAACTCGAAATAAAGGACACCACAGAACTGACATATATATTCATATTTTTGCTTAATATTGACTCAAATGGCAGACTGACAACTACATTATATGATAAGCATGTGACTTTTGCAATCGTCAACTTTCCCTTTCTATGTAGTAATATACCACTATCACCCGCGTATGGTGTGTATCTCCCAGTTGATTTGATAACAAGAGCATGCTACATATATGCGTATGAGGACAAAAGCGAGGCCACCAACAGATGCGATCAGTTCTAACCTCTCGCCCAACCAGTCATGGAGAGCAGTCATGAGAACTGCTCTAAGTTAACTTAGAGCAGACGCAAAGCGGTCGCAAAGCAGTCATGAGAACTGCTCTAAGTTAACTTAGAGGCAGACGCAAGCTGTCATGGACCTGTTTCTAAGTGAACTTGGAGCAGTCATAGAGCAGACGCGAAGCGGTCAAAGCAGTCACAGACCTGTTCTAAGTTAAGTCGAGCGTCATAAATTAAACAGCTCTATAGCTGTTCTTTTCTAGAGCAGCTCCGGTCAAGAATTAGAGCAGCTCTGTGTATATATAATTAACCGCTTTGGAAACTGCCAGTTCATTTTAAATTTGCATGCAAGTGGTCAGTACATAACAGTCTTTCACTCTTTGTCCACAAAATGTACGCTGCATTTTGGTGTCAACAAATTACAAGTTGTGTATTCCACAAAAACTCCGAACGTTGAGGGAATCATGATCAATATTCGAAACATGATTAAAAAAGTAAGTTTGGTGCGAGTGGCATACATGTAATCCTCGTTCATATCCGCACGTATATGACTGTTTTAATAGCAATTCAATCTGTAATAAATCTCCATATGCATTTCATTTCTGTTTTGCGGTTTTTTTATTTAAGGAAATTAGCGACAAAAGATAATTAATATACATGTAATAGCTAGGCGAACTTAGAGCAGTCGTGGACCTTTCTAAGCGAACTTGGAGCAGTCGTGGACTGTTCTAAGTGAACTTAGAGCAGTCGTGGACCTGTTCTATAGCGAACGTGGAGCAGTCGTGGACCTGTTCTAAGTGAACTTGGAGCAGTCACAGAGCAGCTCTAGAGCAGTCAGCAGAGCTGTTCTAAGTTAACTTGGAGCAGTCATGGAGCAGCTCTTGAGCAGTCAGCAGAACTGCTCTAGTTAACTTAGAGAGTCATCTAGAACTGCTTTACGACTGCTTTAAGAGAGGTTAGAACTGGTCGCATCTTGTACAACAAAAAAAGCATTGATTTGCAGTGTTATAACGAATCATCATTTTGCAAATTAAACGGTCGCTATAATGACCTCGTTTACGATTACAAAATATCACCAAGCCTATGTTGACTGATTTGTTTCATACCCTTGTTAGACTGTCATTTTCCTACTAGATTAGACAACGGGTAATCCCGTTTACCTTATTTCGACTAAGGGCTCACGGAGGGTGTAACCGGTCAGCAGACGATGCTTACTCTTCCATGGCACCTGATCCTGCTTCGCTTTTGTCGGAGGTCCGTGTGTGCCCTACACTCGGCGTTGTTCACGTTTGTTGGATATGATTACGTTTAACAGGATGTTACTTCGCTATTTATATTGATATCGTACTACTTGAAGGGGATGTTATTCAAACCGATGTACTAATGACCAAAACGTGTTAGAATTGTTATCAAAATAACTGCAAAGAGAGTTTTAAAGAGGATTCAATTTTTTTTATATTACAAAATCTGGAAGACAAGACCCTGTATCTGCGACCAAAAAATAATTCAAGGAAAACGATGAAGACGCGAGCCACCCCCCCCCCCCAAAAAAAAACCCCAATAAAAACCCCCAACAACCCAAAAAACATTAGTAGCGCACACACATGAAGGGGATAGCTGATAAAAACACGAAAATAGGTATAGAAGTGGATACTGAAATCCAACAACACCCGAGACTTAAAAGTGTCGAATCAAGCTCAAATACAACGAACGACACAAATATTGTTGTGAATAAAGCCAAACAGACAAATAATGTGAGGGAAACGTCGTATTTCTAATGCTAGAATTATATAATTTCGTGCACAGCTTGCTCTCTTTCATGTCGACCTTGGGCATCGACCTTGAGTTTTCAAATTTTATCAATAACGTGTTTCAACGTACATTTTGGATAACAAATATAGACAAACAAATAGTACGATATAACTGAAGGGGATATAACATCTATAACCTTAACAAATTTTATGCATACTGAAATTAGGAGGAGTTTCATAAACATTTCGTGTTGGACATTTTCAGATCTTGACATGTTTCATCCACAAAGTAATGATTAATCTAAGCAAATTAATGTACTCTCTGAAAATAAAAACCAATGACATTGCTTAGAATAGACTTCCGGTTGAATGTGATGGTTGTAGATATGTCTAAGCCAACAATCCAACGTGACCAACGTTCACAAGACACATGACCCGCGAGTATATAGTGATTATTAAACTAGTACCACCTACAACAATTTTTCACTGGATATCATGGGGTGTCTGACTACAATCGGCGTAATAACTTGCAAATTCCAGGGCGTGAATACTAAAACAGTAATGGCGGCATGCCGCAAGAAGGGAGAAGCTTTTACAAAACTATCCTCGTCATTCCAATGTAATTACAGTGACCTGAATGGTGAATATTTGTTAGTTTCTGACATTATTACGGGTCTTAATGATCAAAATTGTGCCTCAAAAATCAGCACGCGATAAGCTCAATGGCAACGTAAAAACAGATCTGAACGTTGTACCATTTTTGCTCCCAGTACTCGATGTTTTAAGTCATAGCGTCTAGATGAGGCAGTGAAGGAGCATGGAAATAAAATCAACAGATCATTCCAGCTCATCGCCCGTAACAACGAATATGCAAAACGACCTCTGTGAATAAATACACGCCGCGTGATAACTAGAGATGAACAAATTATTATGAGGAAAGTGAATGAGGAACCTCACAGAAATTAGGCTGATATGGTGCCGCAAAGGTTATATTGGCCATTATTTTCTCTCCTGCTGGAACGTCGTTTGGGAAAGGCATGGTTTCCAGAACCCCGTCACTCAAGATCATTAGTTCTGTTTTAGTTAGCCGCAGGATGACTCGAGATAGCAAGTTGTTGACAACTGATAGAAGGGTTATTAGAAAATACTGGGCGTTAATTGTCTTAAGCTTTTGTTTTCAAATGTTAGCGCAAGTCTCGATGTAAGTAAATAAAATGCATTCAACCGTGATGCGAGATTCAAGGAGTTCTCACAAAATGGTGAATTTTTGAGTTGTTAGATTCACGACAGACTCGTAAGTTTAAACTGTGTTTGATGACATCGACTTCAAACAGGCTCGTTTCGGTCCTCGCAGGGAGCCTCGCTAGTGGAGGTGAAGAAAGGGAAAATAATCGACTATCATACGATCGATTGCGCATCAATCTACCATAACCATTATTGCTTGATTTTCAGCTCGATTGACTTGCACCTATTTGTTGTTTCTTTTTTGTCCCGTTGAGAGAATATTTCACTCATACTGAGGACGCCACCAATGTTGGGATTGAACATTTTTAGTTCTATAATGTTGTTGTGTAGTCCAACCAAAAATGTTTAACATAGCTTTTTGTTGAATGATATCATGGTATCAATAGTTGTAATCAGATAACAATATGACTGACATTGGGTATGATGAAGTTGCAATTGAGTTGACTTTGTCGTACGTCATTGTAAGATGAGATCTGAGTCGGGATTTTCGCGTATTTATTTCGAAACCAATTCTATTCGTAAATAGTTTAAGTTAATAAACCTGCTACGTGTTCATCATGATGCTGATTATGTTTTTGCATATGCTATGTTATAACACATGATAAAATAGCGTTCGAGGACTGTCAGATTTACAGTATATGTTAAACAAATGAACAATACTTTCTTTGTTGTCTATGGTATGATGAAGAAAACAGTATTGCCGGAAAAAGTTGCTAACCATGTTTATGTATAAATTTATATTTCTTCATGCATTTTCTACTAACAGCTATTAAACGTAGATATTAAGTAGTTCAAATATCAAATGTGATCATTTCTTTTACTTTAACGGAACAAGGCCAATTCAAGCATTTGACTTAGGAATTCGTCTTCATATTGGTTAATGACAATGCGGAAGGTGACATACAAAACCGGTATCAACTATAGCACTTATAGCAGAATGTGTGGCCGCACTCAACAAATCCTCACTGCTAGAAAAAGCTGTAAGTGCCTAAGCAAGTCTAAATCGCAGTGCGTTTAACCGGTAATGGGAAGGGTGTGTTATTGTTATGTTTCTTTTAGTTTGTTTTTTTTTGTTGTTTGTTTAGTTTACATAACGCATAACAAGAAAGAAGCCAGTGTGGCCAATTTGCCAGCGAACTGGATACATGGACTAGATACGGTTTGGATACTTGTTACTTCGCCATTTTAAAATGTACCAAATTGGCACGATCTCAAATTAAATAGTTATCACATGAACTGCTAGTGCAATGCAAACTGTATTGATAATGTTTGTACATATATGATGATTTCCACGAAATTATATTTTGCATTATCAAGCAATGGCATGGCCTCAAAGTAAATATTTATTACATGAACTGCGAGTGCAATGCAAACTATATTGATAAAGCTGGTATATTGGTAAAGCTGATAAATATGTTTGCACATGTATGATGATTTCCACGAAATTTTGCATTATCAAGCAATTAAATAGAGATTGTCCGTTTTACTGGAGGTAAA
>CAJDSM010033731.1:0-11962 GCA_903981925.1 Ostrea lurida
GGTCCTCGCTCTGTTTGTGATTCTATGGTCCCCTTCCTGTTTGTTCAATTTTGATCCTCGCTCTGTTTGTTCATCATTGGTCCTTGTTCTGTTTGTTCATCCTTGGTTCTCGTTCTGTTTGTGATTCTATTGCATTATCTAATATAAATTTATAGCATTCATAACACTCTTCTGTTGATGCCTAAACAATGCATCAGAGTCTCTATAATGTTTTTTTTTTTTAAAAACCGTAGTGCTCGCTCTGTTTGTGATACCTTGGTCCTCACTCTGTTTCTGAATCTATGGTCCTCGTCGTTTGCTATTCTTTGGTCCTCGCTCTACTTGTTTGTCCTTGGTCCTCGCTCTGTTCGTCCTTGGTCCTCGCCCTGTTTGTGATTCTATGGTCCTCGCTCTGTTTGTGACTTCTTGGTCCTCACCCTGTTTGTGATTCCTTGATCCTCGTCCTGTTTATGATTCTATGGTCTTCGTCCTGTTTGTGATTTCTCGGTCCTTACCCTTTGCTCTTCGTTCCATGCACAATTTGTGATTCATTTTCAGAGAAAAATTGTTCAAAGACATGTTTTGCCCATCCTATAATTCGTTGCTCCCCTCCAACAATTTGAAACGTCAAGTGCCATGATATAATTGTTAAAAGGTAGTTATACTTCCCCAGCAGAGTAGTGAGACTTCTCTCGCGAAGGTAGAATGGCCGAGTTGTGGTCCGTATCCTGTACATAGAAAGATGTCACGTTAAGTTCGAATTTTATTGAAAAGGGGGTGGGGATGGCTACCTAGTATTTCTTTTTTCACACAGAATTTATGTATGTATGATTTATTTCATGAGTTGTGCTCACCAAATCACACAGAATAGGTAAAGATTTATGGGTGATGTCTCAAATATAATTTGAGCTTTAGCAATAACACTTCACGCACCTATATGTTTAAAGAATGATCCCTATTTTTTGTCTACCGGCACAGATTAGGATTTTTTTATCAACCTGCAGAGTTGAGGATTTTTTCCCTGCAAAGTGTATAAACTGCAATGTTTTGTGAATGATATCTGTATTGCTTGAGATTTTGAAAAAAAAAGCCTACAAGAATTCCAGAATGGCTCCACGCTTTAATGTGGCAATCTTCGAACGATAGACCAGAGCTTTATAATTATGTATCTGATACGTTTGTATATACCTCTGTCCTCTCTTATGAAAGAAAAGGTGAGAAAGGTTCGTATACCCCGCAATAAAGGGCAATGCTACATATATATGAAGTGTGGATAATGTAGTAAATCTCCATCCAATGAAAAATAAATATAGAACTACATGTATTATCACCTTCATAAGCCGTTCCGTGTAGTCAATTTCTACATATGCAAGCTATATTTAAGTTCAAAAGGGGCATAACTCCCAGAAAAAAATCGAATAAGAATTTCCTTCGAATACGTTCATCCTTATCAACTACAACGTTTTGTGAAATTCTGGCACGATAAATACAAAACATTAAGGAGGTATAGAAATATTTCTGCTTTATTTAAGAATAAATCAAAGGGATAAGAAGCGGAGATAAATTCATCGAATTTGCTTTTTGCCAAGTATCATCAATTTGATTTTCGTTATTAGAGACAATGACAGTTCATCTCAATACATGAATATATTCATGTACACACACGCATATATATAATTGCTATTGTTTGAAATGGCACTCACATTTGGTATAACAGAACCAATAAATGATGTCATTTTTATGGGAGTATGGAGTCCCCCATGATACAACTCAACAAGGCATTTCTTACATAGGCCTGTACGTGTATCGTGTTAGTAGTCCTTATCAAAAATACAGGTAAATGTTTCCAAGTACATGGGTATTCAATTTAGCGCTTTCAATTGCATATAAATGTTAACATCATGATTTATTTGATAAAGCATATTGTTAATATTTATTTTATATCGCACAAATACGAAGTACTTATAAACGAAGATCTAACATATGTGATTCAGTTTTATCTAAACGATTTTGCTTGTCTTTTTTTAATCCAGTGTCCAGATTAATATCTTTTGGAATTTAACTCCTTTATTAATAAGTGTTGGTAAATACATCAAGTGCTCAGCTTTTATCATGAATTCAAAACAATGAAATTTTATAACCATTCGAGTACATCTCCAATATTTTTCCTATTCAATGATTTTGAACTCTAATTTCTATGGGGGTCCTCGCCCTGTTTGTGATTCCTTGATCCTCGTCCTGTTTGTGATTCCTTGTTTCTGCGAGTCCTTGTTCCTCGCCCTTTTTGATATATTCTTGCCCTATATATTTGCGATTCCTTTGTCTTCAAAATGTTTATGTTATTGCCCTGTTTGTGGGTCCTTGTTTCTCACCCTATTTGTTATTGGTCTTTGCCCCGTTTGACTTTTCAGTCCTTGTCCAGTGATTATAACCCTTAGTTACCAACCCCAAAGGCTTGCCTTGTACATGTATGTTCGTCCCTGGTCTTTACCCTGTTTGTCTGTCCTTGGTTCTTGCCCTGTTTGGGATCCTTGGTCCTCGCTCTGTTTGTGACTTCTTGGGTCCTCGCTGTTTGGATTCTATGTCTCGCTGTTTGTGATTTATGTCTCTCGCTGTTTGTGATTCTATGTCCTGCTCTTTTGTGATTCCTGTCCTCGCTCTGTTTTGTGATTCTTGGTCCTCGTCCTGTTTGTGATTCCTTGGTCCTCGCTCTGTGTTTGATTCCTTGTTCATCGTTCTGTTTGTGATTCCTTGGTCCTCGCTCTGTTTGGCGATTCCTTGGTCCTCGTCCTGTTTGCTATTCTTTGGTCCTCGCTCTGTTTGTGATTCTATGATCCTCGTTCTGTTTGTGATTCCTTGGTCCTCGCTCTGTTTTGCGATTCCTTGGGTCTCGCTGTTTGTGATTCTATGGTCCTCGCTGTTTGTGATTCCTTGGTTCTCTCCTGTTTGTGATTCCTTGGTCCTCTGCCTGTTCTCCTTGGTCCTCGTTCTGTTTGGATTCCTTGGTCCTCGCTCTGTTTGTGATTCCTTGTCCTCGTCTGTTTGTGATTCCTTGTCCTCGCCTGTTTGTGATTCCTTGGTCCCTCCACCCGCTCTGTGCGACCATCCTCGGTTTTGCGATTCCTATGGTCCTCGCCCTGTTGTCCTTGGTCCTCGTTTCTGTTTGTGATTCCTTGGTCCTCGTTCTGTTTGTGATTCTATGATCCCTCGTTCTGTTTGTGATTCCTTGGTCCTCGCCCTGTTTGTGATTTCTTGTGCCCTCGCCCTGTTGTGATTCCTTGGGTCCTCGCTGTTTTGTGATTATATGATCCTCGCGTTTGTGATCCTTGGTCCTCGCTCTGTTTGTGATTCCTTGGTCCTCGTCCTGTTTGTGATTCCTCGGTCTCACAAGCTGGTTCCTGTCCCATGCTTCTAAGCTGCGCAGTCTCGGTCTTCACCGTTTGTGACTCCTCGGTTTTCATCTAGCCTGATCCCCTGGCTCGCCTGACTAAAGTCAGTAGCGCGGAGCTTAGAGCATGGGACAGGGAACAGGCTTAGGTTCTCGTCTGTTTGCGATTTCATAGTTTTTGTCTGTTTGTGATTCCTTGGTCCTTTATACTCTCTTTGTTAATCCTTGGTCCTCCACCCCTCGCTTTGTGCGGAGACTCTCGTCTTAGCGATTTCTCGGCCTTCACCGTTTGTGATCCTCGTCCTCGCCCTGTTTGCGATTCCTTGAGACTTATCTCTCCGTCCTCGCCATGCTTGTGAAGAGACGTTGGTACAAAACTTTTGGCTATCCGCGCATTGACAGTTCCTCCCTTCTTCGCATTAACACCAAATCTACGATGCACGTTCAAAAATCTGAGGAACTTCTCGACTGATTAATGGTTGGGATCACGTGAATAAATCAGCTGAACTCTTTGATTCTATTCACATCAATCATACTACGAACAGTTTTCTTTTTATTGGCTGCATAACAATGGGTGATGCTTGCAATTCTGGATATCGATCAGAAACAGGTCAATTATTTCGAGGATCAATTTATCACAAGCGCAATGGTATTTTCATTGTAGAGTACTTTTCAGAAAAACGAATAAATAAAGAATATTGAAAATTTATAATTGTGACGTCGTACGTTGCACTGCTGAAAGTCCATGAATTCATTTAATAAATTATCAATATTGTTTTCATCTGGTGTCCTAGTAATTGGAATTGAATCCTTTGGTCCGCTCAAAGGTCATGATTTGAGTAGATTCCTCGAAGAGTTATTCTAAAACCAAAAGGGTGGTTATGATGTCTCAAGTTACGCTTTCTTCAATTAACCTCGACAGAAACCGTTTTCTATTTTCAGAAGACATCTTCAAATGGAGATATCATCAAGTAATAACAATATATGAACGACTTGAAAGAGTCAAACGTCGACCACACAAAAAGAAGAAAAGGGTAAGACATTCATTTTAACAGCGGAATGTGAAAGGGTAGTGCACATTCATGAACATGATTCGCAATTCCCTGCTCGATTTTGCACATGTTGTACTAAATTCAAATCATAAGCAAAATATTGTTCGTTACTATGTATCAAACAAGCTGGACAATTCCAATATTCCAGAAACATTCCGATATTGACGCTCTTGCAGAATGCCGTAAAATGTTCCGAATGGAGATGATGCAACTGGGAAAAGAGCTCTTCCAGTTTAGACAGATGTGCCAGCAAGAGGTGTTTACTAGTTTCGTTGATACCATCAAACAAATCTATGCAAATGAAAAAAATATATAACTACATGTACCAGTAGCACAAGTAATTACTTCTCCTCCAGATTCCAAATACAAGGATCTTCTCAAAGAGCAATAACGAAAGAACGCGATCAAGACAAACAACATTGACTCCAAAGAACGGATACAAGTAACAGATGTAAAGAAGCTTTACTGGATTGTACTCACCATGACCATCAACTAAACATAGACTGTAAAAAGATTAGCCCATGTCAAACTGGCTTATCTTCTATCATGCTCCGGTAGTTCCAATATTGTTAGCAGTCATGTAATACATGGATGTTGGTCTCCAATATTGCGACAAATGTTGTTGAAATTATTATTCATCAGGACAAATTTTTTTAAAAGCAAGAACCCTTATTGCTACGTCACTTGCTACGTAGGCAAAATAAAATTGTTGTATGATTCAATCAAAAATGGGTACAATCTAATATAACAGTGAATTAATTCTTTCGAAGTACTATCGAGATGAATTGGGGTGAGGATAAGAATGTGCCAAGGTGTGGGATGTGCACATGTTGAGGTGTTGGATGTGACGTGTGAGGTGTGAGGATGTGACGATGTTGAGGTGTGGATGTGAACATGTTGAGGTGGTGGATGTGACGTGTGGAGGTGTGAATAATTACATAGGAAGGGTGATTATGACGTCGTTGAGGTGTGAATATGACATATTGAGGTGTGAATAGTAATTTGAAGGTTATGAATTGTTGACGTATTGAGGTGGTGAATATGAATATTGAGGGATATGAAACGAGGTGTGAGATGTGACGTGTTGAGGTGTGAATACTGACGTGTTCGAGGTTGGGCATGTGCATGTTGAGGTGTGAATTGACGTGTTGAGGTGTGAATATGACGTATTGAGGTGTGAGATGACATGGTTAGGTGTGAAATATGACATATTGCGGGTGGATATGTGACGTTGTTGAGGAGTGGATTGAACATAAAAACAATCAAATTTGAGTGGCGCGAATCTAAACATCTATCTGGAAAAGTCACAATTCCGATATTGATAGTCACTGGTTTACCTAGTCGTACATGACGTCACTCGTGCGTGTCTACTGTCGTACACGTACAGGTTTGGGCGGACTCTCTATGAACAGTACTGGAAAGACCGAAACTTAGACAACCTACAAGCAATATGACGTATCTCAGAAAAAGCAGGCTCAGCATGGACAGAGAGCAGCAGCCCTGTTGGACAAGGAGGACGAACCTCCCCAACGACTGGTTCAGTCTGGAGAACTATGAACAAGAGGTAAGAACAGGACACCAGAGGTAGAGATGTCACAGACTCAGTCATATTGAGACGTAACCAGTTCAAGTGAAGTAAAGGCGGAGGAAATGTCCATCGTTTCTAATAATAAAGAAGAAAAATAGATTATATGTATATGCTTCTGAAAAACCAAGTCACTTCCTATGTACATCTAATGTTTGGACCAGGCCTGACTCCGACTAAACAATTCACTGCTTCAGGAAGTCAGCACCTACCACTGCGCAATGTCACATTTTAATATAAAAAGCAGTAAAGGCAAAGAAACAGTAAAAAATTTACAAGTTAAAATCTGAAAAACATTAAAGGACAGCGTGCATAAAACACACACACCCTCCCTCTTTCTCGTGCGTTTGACTAAACAAGCAAAACACGCAATGAAGTAAGGAACACGATGACCTTTCCGGTAAGATGAATGTTGGAGTTGTATATCGCAGACAAAAATAATAAAAACGCTCGATCATCTAATCATTTTCAGATTGAGGAAGTTAGAGTCTGTTCTTGACAAAACCGACAGACGAGTTGTTTTAATAGCGCCAACAGAAGCATACAGGATGTAGAGGAGTAGTATAAACAAGTATCTAACACAACCGAGTATGCTTGTACTTCTGAATATGTTATCTATGGATCTTCAATGGAAATACATTAAAATTTAGAAAGAGTCCATCAAGCAAATCCATCCAATTAAAATAATGATATACAATAACATTTACTAAAGTGTTCGCCTCACGCCTGTTTGCCTGAGACGACAAAATATAGGATAGGGGGAATTCGATAAATTTCAAAATAGTCTATCAACAAAGGACCTTCATAATAATAGACTAGGTTTAAAAAAGTAAAATTTAAAAAGACAACTTCCGATTTATTAAAAGATTGTCTGATGAACAAGTTGTGGTCTATGTAGCGCGCTAAATTAACAAAATAATTGAAGATATATTTAAAATATATTATCTTTTAAAAAGATATCAGTTCATTTGAAGCATGCAACAATTTAAAAGATCTCTTTCAATATAAAAGATATCATCGGCTCATTAATTGAATTTGCTATCTGTTGAATTGCCGTACAGTGTTTATAATTGAATTGGCTTGCTGTTTTGCATTCCATTTGAAAGAAAAGCAATAAATAAATGTGTTGCATCAATTCATTTACTGCGCCCAATAATTGAGTTAATTGCCAATTCAAGCACACATCAATAAACTGCATGTTGCCTCTTCAATTGAATTATTAATGATTATAATTAAATCAAGAATGCATGTAAATAATTCTTTTAGAAAATGGCAACTAATCTTTCTTTAGAATTTTGTTCTTTTGACTAAAAGCGCGATTAATTCCATACTAGTATACCAATCCATTGTAAATAATTTAACGATATTCTTTAAGATGAAATTAAAATCTTATATTTATTTATACAGAGCTTCAAATTTAAATTATGTCGAACCTGCACCGTCTGATGAACTGAATAAGAGATGTGCGCATCAAATTATTGGTCATCATCATTAAAGATATCTTCAATTATTTAAGTTTAATTTTAAATTTTATCCCTGGCTACACCACAAGATACTAGTACCCCCCCCCCCCCTCCAAACCTATAGAGTACCGCTGAGATTTTTCAAAACGCCCCTAATAAATATATTCAATATTTTTTAAGCATACCCATTTATAAATTCGATCTAATCAAATATACATGTATACCTATAGTTGCTACCCATTCAAGCAAGTGCATACTCTGCATAGTGTTTATATTGTAATACTCCGGGTTTGTAAAAATATCGTGGGGAAAATGTTCCATATTCAATTCATACAAACTTTTATTTGAGATGAATTCTAGCGGAAACATTTACACATCCATTTTGTAATTGGCATGTCAAATTGTTTGCTCCATTGATGTTAACAGACTGATGAAAATTGCATTCAATAAATATATTTGACTTTGTAAATAAAGTGGCCCATTCCAGCGGCACGTCTGTGTAATACCAAGAATATAGGAAGACCCCCCCCCCACACACACACCTGGTTACTTGATTGGTGAGGAATCTGTCGTCCACATAAAATTTAGAATAAAAGTGATTGAAGTTTGTGACTCCGTTTTAATCATGGTCTTATGATATCTGAATTTTTTCAATCAAACTTGCCCAATACATGTATTTTATCGTGTTCACAGGGTCGGAGCATCTGGTACAGGACCAGTAACTTTGAATGTTTTACTGGTCATGTAGATTAAGCGAATTAAAAATGCTAAACAGTTTTATTTCAAAATGAATCAATGTTGGACGCTGGGTTTTGTTTAGGGAACTCGAGCAAACAGAGAGAGGGAACTTGAGAGCAAGTAAACAGAGATTGGCAAGAAGCCCCAGGAGAAGTCAGAACCCCTCCTCCACCGCACGCAAAAACACTGGTACGAATGCACTTTCGATGAAATACTTCCCCCTCTCATTTTAAAAAAAAAAATTCAATGTAGGCGTAATCAGCAGACATTGCGCTGTTTTCCGTTGTCTCTTTCAATATTTTAAGTACAAATTTCAAAATTAAAACAAACTTTTTTTATTTTTATATTCTCACTGTAGGCCAAAAATGTTTTAAGCTGTAAGTAAATTAAAAGTTTTAAGTTTTGTGTTCCCTGGCTGAGTTACGTGCACAAAAACACATATATAGTGAATGCATCACTGCATCAGCATGGTAGAAAAATGAACATAGAATGCAACTGGTCATGCTGCGGGTTGATTGTATATTGTAACCGTTAAGCAAATTTTCCTGGATAAATAGTAAGCTTGTTTTGAACTGTTCCTAGAATAATCACTTCGTGATATCAAATTATTACATTGTACATCAGAGCACACCCTATGAGGTTTTTTATTTTACATATTTAGGCTATGGTCACTTAAAATCAACTAATCCATGTCAACTGTAAGATTCTAAACGCTGCTTTGTATCAGTATATCGTTGATCAGTATTTCCGACTCTCTGTTTTTTCTGCCAAACAGGAGATCGCTAAAGCGGGGAATCCTGGAAGAAACAGTCCAAGTTCTGGAATCTACAGTTCAGAAGTACCGGGCAGAGCTAGCCTCGGCTATCAATCTTAACATAACAGGCAAAGACATCCTCATCTCAAGCTTGACGAGCAGGTCTGGTACTTTTTCACATACATCGAAATCATTACATCTAAAACTGCAAGCACTCCCATTGAAGCATTAATTAATGATATTGAAGCAAATATACTTATCATAGATTAAAATACACTAAATTCTCCATTGAGTGAATAGTAAACAACATATAATCAATTGATAAAAATTACAATACAGTGCAAGCAAATGTTTTTCCGGGTTTCAGATTTTCATGGAACTTGTTTATTGTAGGTGAAGTCATTAAATGAAACAATTTGGAGGAAAGGGATAAAAAGTTAAGAACTTGGAGTCCGATTTGGTTTTGGCCATAGATGAATGCAGAAAGACAGCCCTCCAAAAATGACAATTCTGGTCTGTCCGACAGCGTGCACTCCAACGCCCAGCAGAACGACCGGAAACAGCCGACAATCAGAGAGCAGACGACAGGACAGCCGACAATCAGAAGAAGTAATTACAAAGTGATCCCTCCGCCTCAGTTGGTCTGCACTCCTACAGGGGAACTAACCTGCCCGACACCCCTGAGGAGAGTCAGACGGACTAGTTAGAATGGATTCCGCCAGTGTGGAGGCATTCCCATGAGACTTAGTGTTGACAATGAAGAGGACCGATTTCAAGATGGTCAAGTCACCAACTGCCTGATAAAAAAGTAGTGCATGTTCCCTGTAATGTGAAAAGAAAGAAGGGGAAGAGGCATTGGGGCATTCTAGTGCAAGGTGGTCCAAGGGCATTAACTGAGAGAGAGAGAGAGAGAGAGAGAGAGAGAATGTCTGATATTATGAAGTATGGAATAAAACCTATATTAGCAATGTTTTTTTTTTTATTATTATAATACATAATTTAAAAAATATCATAAACAGTTAATTTGGTTAAATAACCAGCAAAACCTATTTCCCCCCATACTCCCAAATTCTTTTTATGATTCATTGTAAAGGGGTGGGGGGGGCATAGAAGTACGATTTTGTTTAAACATCTGGCAATACGACCGCATCTACTTTCCCCTGGCAATTGAAGCATGTGCCGGAAGACTGTGATTGTGTCCACGCATGTAAGGTAACGTAATACCCCTAGGATGTGACGAAAAGACTATACTGAAATGACGCAAAATATATAACTATGTGACGTAAAGCTTCATTTAAAAAAGAAGAAGAAAGACGATGTTCTTCTAGTTTATCAGATTAAACTGAGTTAATCCTTCTTTTTCCTTATTCTTCATGAACTTACACTCGTTCTTCGTGTTTATAATTGGGGCTGCGCGCAAGGCTAGATGTGAATTAAACGTTTGCTATCCCTAGAAGGGCTAACCTTAGCACATCGTTCAAAATCGTAAGCAAGTAGCTACCCGAGTAACAACCGTTAGTCGCTAGAATCTTGTATGGCAGGTGCTAACAGGTATTGTTATAAAAAAGCGTAATTATCCGAATTTTTTTGTAACCGGAAGTCAGTGTGGAGGTAGGATTTCTTCGAGGTCAACAAACGAGGTCATATTGTATGCCAATTTTTATTCAAGTTAACAAAGGTTGAAAAAAATAACGAAACAATAGTGTCCAATTGCGAACAAGTACGAATTAATCAAAACGCTAGCCAAAGTAAATATTTTTAGTTTGTATGTACAGATACGATAACAGTGTTTTTCTATTTTTTAGTGATGTGTGCAGAATACGATAACAAACTGTGAATAGAAAATACGAACAGGGAACTATGTACAAACCATGATTTCTTCTCCAGTTTTGTCTCCGTCACTTGTAGAAAATTCTGCAACAAAGTGCTGATTCTGGATCGATCCGGAAGTAAAGAATTTAATATCGAGCGTCTGAGGAGTGAGGACAAGGGATCCCGAAATGGAGAAACAACTTAACACCCAACAACTCTTTAAAGTTCTATAGTCTGGTGGATATTATCTTAAACTTTTTTCTTTCTTTTGTATCAATTTGCTTGTTGTTGTATGTTTGAAATATTAAGCTTAAAACAACACTGATTTATGTTGTATGCTATAGAGTCGTTAAGATCCGGAAGTAAAAACGATGCCTGCTGTAAACTTTGAGGTATTTTTTTTCGGACACGGGAACGATGGATTTGCCGAACATGAATCGTCATTCTCGGACCACGGGAACGATGATTTGCCGAAACATGATCGTCATCTCGGACACGGGAACGATGATTGCCGAAAGCATGATCGTCATTCTAGACACGGGAACGAATGATTGCCGAATCATGATCGTCATTCCTCGACATGGGAACAGATCTCTACCAGAAGCAGGCCTCCTAACCATGTAAAACAGTTTAATAACGCCTGTCACTAAATTGTCACGTGTAGCGATCACCAATCCAGGTGCTGATTCACGCTCGCCGTTGCTTACTGGATGAACAAGTAGAAATTTTTACAACATTTTATTACGGCACATCGGTATTTTTTGCCCTAAGAAAGAATAGCATTTCGGTTGTATTTTCCAATTTGAAAATCTATTATACCATGTAATCTCCCGTAAACACATAGAAATATCTCTTGTTCCAATTTGGATAAATTGTTTGAAACAATAAGTATTGTAAGAGATGATTGCTGGCATAGATTTCCAGAATCTCAATACGGAAAAATGGGCTTTATAAACCCATTGTAATGAATTGTATTAGAACATAATTTAAATGTTACGGAGGTTTACTCATATTTACTACCAATACACAAATTTTCAGATGTCTATTAATTTAAATATGTAATATAAATTTGATTTTTTTTTTATCAGAAATTTGATAATGCATCCTAAGAACCAATAGACCAATGAAACGTAACTGTAACTGATGATGGTATCATTATTCATCCTCCTAACAAAAGTTGTAAACTTTTTT
>CAJDSM010033731.1:14079-26420 GCA_903981925.1 Ostrea lurida
AAAAAAGTTTACAACTTTTGTTAGGAGGATGAATAATGATACCATCATCAGTTACAGTTACGTTTCATTGGTCTATTGGTTCTTAGGATGCATTATCAAATTTCTGATAAAAAAAAAATCAAATTTATATTACATATTTAAATTAATAGACATCTGAAAATTTGTGTATTGGTAGTAAATATGAGTAAACCTCCGTAACATTTAAATTATGTTCTAATACAATTCATTACAATGGGTTTATAAAGCCCATTTTTCCGTATTGAGATTCTGGAAATCTATGCCAGCAATCATCTCTTACAATACTTATTGTTTCAAACAATTTATCCAAATTGGAACAAGAGATATTTCTATGTGTTTACGGGAGATTACATGGTATAATAGATTTTCAAATTGGAAAATACAACCGAAATGCTATTCTTTCTTAGGGCAAAAAATACCGATGTGCCGTAATAAAATGTTGTAAAAATTTCTACTTGTTCATCCAGTAAGCAACGGCGAGCGTGAATCAGCACCTGGATTGGTGATCGCTACACGTGACAATTTAGTGACAGGCGTTATTAAACTGTTTTACATGGTTAGGAGGCCTGCTTCTGGTAGAGATCTGTTCCCATGTCGAGGAATGACGATCATGATTCGGCAATCATTCGTTCCCGTGTCTAGAATGACGATCATGCTTTCGGCAATCATCGTTCCCGTGTCCGAGATGACGATCATGTTTCGGCAAATCATCGTTCCCGTGGTCCGAGAATGACGATTCATGTTCGGCAAATCCATCGTTCCCGTGTCCGAAAAAAAATACCTCAAAGTTTACAGCAGGCATCGTTTTTACTTCCGGATCTTAACGACTCTATAGCATACAACATAAATCAGTGTTGTTTTAAGCTTAATATTTCAAACATACAACAACAAGCAAATTGATACAAAAGAAAGAAAAAAGTTTAAGATAATATCCACCAGACTATAGAACTTTAAAGAGTTGTTGGGTGTTAAGTTGTTTCTCCATTTCGGGATCCCTTGTCCTCACTCCTCAGACGCTCGATATTAAATTCTTTACTTCCGGATCGATCCAGAATCAGCACTTTGTTGCAGAATTTTCTACAAGTGACGGAGACAAAACTGGAGAAGAAATCATGGTTTGTACATAGTTCCCTGTTCGTATTTTCTATTCACAGTTTGTTATCGTATTCTGCACACATCACTAAAAAATAGAAAAACACTGTTATCGTATCTGTACATACAAACTAAAAATATTTACTTTGGCTAGCGTTTTGATTAATTCGTACTTGTTCGCAATTGGACACTATTGTTTCGTTATTTTTTTCAACCTTTGTTAACTTGAATAAAAATTGGCATACAATATGACCTCGTTTGTTGACCTCGAAGAAATCCTACCTCCACACTGACTTCCGGTTACAAAAAAATTCGGATAATTACGCTTTTTTATAACAATACCTGTTAGCACCTGCCATACAAGATTCTAGCGACTAACGGTTGTTACTCGGGTAGCTACTTGCTTACGATTTTGAACGATGTGCTAAGGTTAGCCCTTCTAGGGATAGCAAACGTTTAATTCACATCTAGCCTTGCGCGCAGCCCCAATTATAAACACGAAGAACGAGTGTAAGTTCATGAAGAATAAGGAAAAAGAAGGATTAACTCAGTTTAATCTGATAAACTAGAAGAACATCGTCTTTCTTCTTCTTTTTTAAATGAAGCTTTACGTCACATAGTTATATATTTTGCGTCATTTCAGTATAGTCTTTTCGTCACATCCTAGGGGTATTACGTTACCTTACATGCGTGGACACAATCACAGTCTTCCGGCACATGCTTCAATTGCCAGGGGAAAGTAGATGCGGTCGTATTGCCAGATGTTTAAACAAAATCGTACTTCTATGCCCCCCCCACCCCTTTACAATGAATCATAAAAAGATTTGGGAGTATGGGGAAATACGGTTTTGCTGGTTATTTAACCAAATTAACTGTTTTGATATTTTTTAAATTATGTATTATAATAATAAAAAAAAAAACATTGCTAATATAGTTTATTCCATACTTCATAATATCAGACATTCTCTTCTCTCTCTCTCTCTCTCTCTCTCTCAGTTAATGCCCTTGGACCACCTGCACTAGAATGCCCAAGCCTCTCCCCTTCTTTCTTTCACATTACAGGAACATGCACTACTTTTTTATCAGGCAGTGGTGACTTGACCATCTGAAATCGGTCCTCTTCATTGTCAACACTAAGTCTCATGGGATGCCTCACACTGGCGGAATCCATTCTAATAGTCCGTCTGCTCTCCTCAGGGGTGTCGGCAGGTTAGTTCCCCTGTAGGAGGCAGACCAACTGAGGGGAGGGATCACTTGTAATTACTCTCTGATTGTCGGCTGTCCTGTCGTCTGCTCTCTGATTGTCGGCTGTTCCGGTGTCTGCTGGGCGTTGGAGTGCACGCTGTCGGACAGACCAGATTGTCATTTTGGAGGGCTGCTTTCTGCATTCATCTATGGCCAAAACAAATCGGACTCCAAGTTCTTAACTTTCTTATCCCTTTCCTCCAATTGTTCATTTAATGACTTCACCTACAATAAACAAGTTCCATGAAAATCTGAAACCCGGAAAAACATTGCTTGCACCTGTATTGTATTTTATCAATTGATTATATGTTGTTTAACTATTCACTCAATGGAGACATTTAGTGTATTTTAATCATGATAAGTATATTTGCTCAATATCATTAATTAATGCTTCAATGGGAGTGCTTGCAGTTTTAGATGTAATGATTTCATGTAATTGTGAAAAGTACCAGACCTGTCGTCAAGCTTGGAGATGAGGATGTCTTTGCCTGTTATGTTAGATTGAAGCGAGGCTAGCTCGCCCGGTATTCTGAACTGTAGATTCCAGAACTGGACTGTTTCTCCAGGATTCCCCGCTTAGCGATCTCCTGTGGCAGAAAAACAAGATCGAAATACTGATAAATATACTGATACAAAGCAGCGTTAGAATCTTACATGTTGACATGGATTAGTTGATTTTAAGTGACCATAGCCTAAATATGTAAAATAAAAAACCTCATAGGGTGTGCTCTGATGTACATGTAATAATTTGATATCACGAAGTATATTCTAGGACAGTCAAAACAAGCTTACTATTTATCCAGAAAATGCTTAACGGTTACATATACAATCAACCCGCAGCATGACCAGTGATCTATGTTCATTTTTCTACCATGCTGATGCAGTGATGCATTCACTATATATGTTTGTTTTTGTGCACGTAACTCAGCCAGGAGCAACACAAAACTTAAACTTTTAATTTACTTACAGCTTAAAACATTTTTGGCCTACAGTGAGAATATAAAATAAAAAAAGTTTTGTTTTATTTGAAATTGTACTTAAAATATTGAAAGAGACAAGAATAACAGCGCAATGTCTGCTTGAATTACTGCCTACATTGAATTTTTTTTTTTAAATGAGAGGGGGAAGTATTTCATCAAAGTGCATTCGTACCAGTGTTTTGCGTGCGGTGGAGGAGGGGCTGACTTCTCCTGGGGCTTCTTCCAATCTCTGTTTACTTGCTCTCAAGTTCCCTCTCTCTGTTTGCTCGAGTTCCTAAACAAAACCCAGGTCCAACATTGTATTCATTTGAAATAAAACGTTTAGCATTCTTTAATTCGTAATCTACATGACCAGTAAAACATTGCAAAGTTATGGTCCTGTACCAGATGCTCCGCCCTGTGAACACGATAAAATACTATGTATTGGGCAAGTTTGTTGAAAAAATTCAGATATCATAAGACCATGATTAAAACGGGTCACAAACGTCAATACTGTTTATCTAAATTTATGTGGACGACAGATTCTCACCAACAGAATCAGGTGTGTGGGGGGGGGGGGGGTGTCTTCCTATATCTTGGTATACACGACGTCGCTGAATGGGCCGACTTTTTTGACAAAGTCAAATATATATGGAATGCAATTTTCATAGTCTGTTACACTAAATGGAGCAACAATTTGCATGCCATTACAAAATGGATGTGTAAATGTTTCCGCTAGAATTTCATCTCAATAAGAAGATTTTGTAATGAATTGAATATGACATTTCCACGATATTTTCTACAACCGGAGTATACAATTAACACTATGCGAGTATGCACTTGCTGAATGGGTAGCAACTATAGTTACATGTATATTGATAGCGATTATAAATGGGTTGCTTTAAAAATATTGAATATATTTATTAGGGGCGTTTTGAAAATCTCAGCGGTACTCTATAGGTTGGAGGGGGGGGGGGGGGTACTGTATCTTGTGTGTAGCCAGGGAAAATTTAAATTAAACTAAATAATTCGAAGATATCTTGTAATATGATGAAGCCCAATAATTGATGCGCACAATCTCTTATCAGTCATCAGAGGGTCAGTGTGCGACATAATTTAATTTGACAGCTCTGTATAAATAAATAAGATTTTAATTCATCTTAAAGATGACTCTTAATTATTTACAATGGTTGGTATACTAGTATGGAATCTAATGCGCGCTTTAGTCAAAAGAACAAAATGTCTAAAGAAAGATGTTGCCTTTTCTATAAAGAATTATTTGCATCTTTGATTTAATTATAATCATAATAATTCAATGAAGAAGGCAACAATGCAGTTTATTGATGTGGCTTGAATTGGCATTAACTCAATATTGGGCGCAGTAAATGATTGATGCAACACTATTATTGCTTTTCTTCAAAATGGAATGCAAAACAGCAGCCAATTCAATTATAACACTGTACGGCATTCAACAGATAGCAATTCAATAATGAGCCGATATATCTCTTTATATTGTATAAGAGATCTTTTAAATTGTTGCATGCTTCAAATGAATGATATCTTTTAAGATATATATTTTAAATTATCTTCAATTATTTGTTATTTAGCCGCCTACATAGACCACATTGTTCATCAGACAATCTTTAAATCGGAAGTTGTCTATTTTAATTTTACTTTTTAAACCTAGCTATTATTTGAAGACGTCCTTTGTTGATAGACTATTTGAATTTATCCGAATTCCCCCTATCCTATTTTTGTCGTCTAGGCAACAGGCGTGAAGGTCGAAACTTTAGTAAATGTTATTGTATATCATTATTTAATTGGATGGATTGCTTGATGGATCTCTTTCTTAAATTAATGTATTTCATTGAAGATCATAGAATACATATTCAGAAGTACAAGCATACTCGGTTGTGTTAAGTATTGTTTATACTACTCCTCTACATCCTGTCATGCTTCTGTTGGCGCTATTAAACACCTCGTCGTTCGTTTGGTCAAGAACAGCCTAACTTCCTCAATCTGAAATGATTAGATGATCGAGCGTTTTTATTATTTTTGTCTGGTATACAACTCCACATTCATCTACGGAAAGGTCACGGTTCCTTACTTATTGCGGTTTTGCTTGTTGTCAAAGCACGAGAAGAGGGGGGTGTGTGTGTTTTATGCACGCTGTCCTTTTAATGTTTCCAGAGTTTTAACTGTCAAATTTTTACTGTTTTTTGCCTTACTGCTTTTTATATAAATGTGACATGCGCAGTGGTAAGGTGCTGACTCCTGAAGCAGTGAATTGTTTGTCGGAGTTCCAGGCTCTGGTCCAAACATTAGAGTACAAGGAAGTGACTTGGTTTTTCAGAAGCATAATTATCTCATTTTCTTCTTTTATATTAGAACGATGGCATTTCCTCCGCCTTACTTCACTTAACTGGTACGTCTTCAATAGACTGAGTCTGTGACATCTATACCTCTGGTGCCTGTCTTACCTCTTGTTCATAGTTCTCCAGACTGACCAGTCGTTGGGAGCGTTCGTCCTCCTGTCCAACAGGCTGCTGCTCTCTGTCCAGACTGAGCCTGCTTTTTCTGAGATACGTCATATTGCTTGTAAGGTTGTCCTAGTTTGGTCTTTCCAGTACTGTTCTAATAGAGGTGCGCGCCCAACCTGCTAGTGTAGACAGGTAGACACCACCAGTGACGTATGTACCGACCAGGTAAACAGTGACATCATATCGGATGTGACTTTCAGAAGATTGTTAGATTCGCCCACTCAAATTGATTTGTTTTTAGTTCAATCACTTCCTCAACACGTCACATCCACACCTCCATATGTCATATTCACACCCAACATGTCATATTCACCTCAAATACGCATATTCACACCTTCCACGTCATATTCACACCTCAACATGACTCACACCTCACACCAACACACTCAACAGTCCATACACTCGTCATATTCACACCTCAATACGCCACCAACCTCCCAATTCACATCATTCAAACCACGACGTCACTCACTCCACGTATCAACTAATATCAAAACCTCTCGATATGTACACTCAACCTATCACATCAATGTACTCATGTATTCACACCTCAATACGTCAACATTCATAACCTCACACCAACCTTACACGTCATCACTACACTATACACACCTCAATTCACCTCAAGCAATTCAATATTGTCATATTCACACCTCTAGTAACACGCTACATAATCACACCATCCAATATGTCATTTACCTCATATGTCATTACATCAACCGCAATCCCACCCACAGTCACATCCAACTCACATCCATCCAACCAATTGCATTCAACTCATTCATCACACCTCAATGTCACATCCCACACAACCTCAGGTCACCTCAACACGTCAAATCACACTCAACACGGCCAACATCAACCTCCACACCTTGGCACATCTTATCCTCACCCAACATGTCATCTCGATAGGTTATTCGAGAATCTTCTCACTCGTTATATTAGATAAGCTTTACTGGATTGTACTCACCATGACCATCAAGCTAAACATAGACTGTAAAAGATTAGCCCATGTCAAACTGGCTTCATTTCTTTTACATGCTCCGGTGTCCCAAATATTGTTAGCATCATGTAATACATGATGTTGGTCTTCAAATTGCGAACAAATGTTGTTGAGAATTATTATTACATAGGACAATTTTTTAAAGCAAGAACCCTTATTGCTACGTCACTTGCATACGTAGGTCAAAATAAAATGTGTTGTATGATTTCAATCAAAACTGGTGACATCTATATAACGAGTGAAAGATTCTCGAATAACCTATCGAGATGACATGTATAGGGGTGAGGATAAGATGTGCCAAGGTGTGGATGTGACATGTTGAGGTGTGGATGCGACGTGCTGAGGTGTGGATGTGACATGTTGAGGTGTGGATGCGACGTGCTGAGGTGTGGATGTGACATGTTGAGGTGTGGATGCGACGTGCTGAGGTGTGGATGTGACATGTTGAGGTGTGGATGCGACGTGCTGAGGTGTGGATGTGACATGTTGAGGTGTGGATGCGACGTGCTGAGGTGTGGATGTGACATGTTGAGGTGTGGATGCGACGTGCTGAGGTGTGGATGTGACATGTTGAGGTGTGGATGTGACGTGTTGAGGTGTGAATATGACGTATTGAGGTGTGAATATGACGTGTTGAGGTGTGAATATGACATATTGAGGTGTGAATATGACATATTGAGGTGTAAATATGACGTGTTGAGGTGTGAATGACATTGAGGTGTGGATGTGACGTGTTGAGGTGTGAATATGACGTATTGAGGTGTAAATATGACGTGTTGAGGGGTGAATGACATTGAGGTGTGGATGTGACGTGTTGAGGTGTGAATATGACGTATTGAGGTGTAAATATGACGTGTTGAGGGGTGAATGACATTGAGGTGTGGATGTGACGTGTTGAGGTGTGAATATGACGTATTGAGGTGTAAATATGACGTGTTGAGGGGTGAATGACATTGAGGTGTGGATGTGACGTGTTGAGGTGTGAATATGACGTATTGAGGTGTAAATATGACGTGTTGAGGGGTGAATGACATTGAGGTGTGGATGTGACGTGTTGAGGTGTGAATATGACGTATTGAGGTGTGAAGATGACATGTTGAGGTGTGAATATGACATATTGAGGTATGAATATGACATGTTGAGGTGTGAATATGACGTGTCGAGGTGTGAATATGACGTATTGAGGTGTGAATATGACATGTTGAGGTGTGAATATGACATATTGAGGTGTGGATGTGACGTGTTGAGGAGTGGATTGAACATAAAAACAAATCAATTTGACGTGGGCGAATCTTAAACAATCTTCTGTAAGTCAATCCGTATATGATGTCACTGTTTACCTGTCGTACATGACGTCACTGTGAGTGTCTACCTGTCGTACACTACAGGTTGGGCGGCACCTCTATAGAACAGTACTGGAAGACCAAACTAGACAACCTACAAGCAGATATGACGTATCTCGAGAAAAAGCAGGCTCAGCTGGACAGAGAGCAGCAGCTAGTGGACAAGGAGGACGAACTGTCCCAACGACTGGTCAGTCTGGAGAACTATGAACAAGAGGTAAGACAGGACACCAGAGGTATTAGATGTCACAGACTCAGTCATATTGAGACGTGACCAGTTCAAGTGAAGTAAGGCGGAGGAAATGTCCATCGTTCTAATATAAAGAAAAGAAAATAGATATATATGCTTCTGAAAAACCAAGTCACTTCCTATGTACATCTAATGTTTGGACAGGCTGAACTCCGACTAACAATTCACTGCTCAGGAAGTCAGCACCTTACCAACTGCGCATGTCACATTTTATATAAAAAGCAGTAAGGCAAAGAAACAGTAAAAATTTGACAAAGTTAAAATCTGAAAACATTAAAAAGGACAGCGTGCATAAAACACACACACCCTCCCCTCTTTCTCGTGCGTTTGACTAAACAAGCAACACGCAATGAAGTAAAAGGAACACGATGAACTTCCGGTAGATGAATGTGGAGTTGTATACCAGACAAAAATAATAAAACGCTCGATCAATCTATCATTTTCAGATTGAGGAGTTAGAGTCTGTTCTTGACAAACGACAGACGAGGTGTTTAAAGCGGCAACAGAGCATACAGGATGTAGAGGAGGTAGGTATACAAGTAATCTTAACAACACCGAGTATGCTTGTACTTCTGATATGTTATCTATGATCTTCAATGAATACATTAATTTAGAAAGAGTCATCAAGCAATCCATCCAATTAAAATAATGAATACAATAACATTTACTAAGTGTTCGACCTTCACGCCTGTTGCCTGAGACCGACAAATAAGGATAGGGGGAATTCGATAAATTCAAAATAGTCTATCAACAAGACCTTCATCAATAATAGACTAGGTTTAAAAAGTAAAATTTAAAATAGACAACTTCCGATTTACTTAAAAGATTGTCTGATGAACAAGTTGGGTCTATGTAGCGCTAAATTAACAAATAATTGAAGATATATTTAAAATATATTATCTTTTAAAAGATATCAGTTCATTTGAAGCATGCAACAATTAAAAGATCTCTTCAATAATAAAAGATATCATCGGCTCATTAATTGAATTGCTATTCTGTTGAATTGCCGTACAGTGTTATAATTGAATTGCTGCTGTTTTGCGATTCATTTGAAAGAAAAGCAATAAATAATGTGTGCATCAATTCATTTACTGCGCCCAATAATTGAGTTAATGCAATTCAAGCGCACATCAATAACTGCATTGTTGCCCTCTTCAATTGAATTATTAATGATATAATTAAATCAAGATGCATGTAATAATTCTTTTAGAAAATGCAACTATCTTTCTTTAGAATTTTGTTCTTTTGACTAAAGCGCGCATTAATTCCATACTAGTATACCAATCCATTGTAAATAATTAACGATATCTTTAGATGAAATTAAAAAATCTTAATATTATTTATACAGAGCTTCAAATTAAATTATGCGAACATGCACCGTCTGATGAACTGATAAGAGATGTGCGCATCAAATTATTGGTCATCATCATTAAAGATATCTTCAATTATTTAAGTTTATTTTAATTTATCCCTGGCCTACACCACAAGATACTAGTACCCCCCCCCCCCCAACCTATAGAGTACCGCCTGAGATTTCTCAAAAACGCCCTATAAATATATCATTATTTTTTAAGCATACCCATTTATAAATTCTGATCTAATCATATACATGTATACTATAGTTGCTACCCATTCAAGCAAGTGCATACTCTGCATAGTGTTATATTGTAATACTCGGGTTGTAAAGATATCGTGGGGAAAATGTCATATTCATTCATACAATTTTATTTGAGGATGAAATTCTAGCGGAAACATTTACCATCCATTTATGTAATGGCATGTCAAATTGTTTGCCCATTGATGTTAACAGACTGATGAAAATTGCATTCCAATAATAATTTGACTTTGTCAAAAAAAGTGCCCATTCCAGGGCACGTCTGTGTAATACCAAGATATAGGAAGCCCCCCCCCACACACACACCTGGTACTTGATGTGGTGAGGAATCTGTCGTCCACAATAAAATTTAGTAAAAGTGATTGAAGTTTGTGACTCCGTTTTATCATGGTCTTATGAATCTGAATTTTTTCATCACAAACTTGCCAATCATAGTATTTTATCGTGATCACAGGCGGAGCATCTGGTACAGGACCAGTAACTTGAATGTTAACTGGTCATGTAGATTAAGCGAATTAAATATAAGTTTATTTCAAATGAATACAATGTGGACTGTTTTGTTTAGGAACTCGAGCAACAAGAGAGGAACTTGAGAGCAATAAACAGAGATTGGAAGAAGCCCAGGAGAAGTCAGAACCCCGTCCTCCACGCACGCAAACACTGGTACGAATGCACTTTCGATGAAATACTTCCCCCTCTCATTTTAAAAAAAAAAATTCCATGTAGGCGTAATTCAAGCAGACATTGCGCTGTTTTCGTTGTCTCTTTCAATATTTTAAGTACAATTTCAAATAAAACAAAACTTTTTTTATTTTCATATTTCACTGTAGCCAAAAATGTTTTAAGCTGTAAGTAAATTAAAGTTTTAGTTTTGTGTTCCCTGCCCTGAGTATCGTGCACAAAAACAAACATATATAGTGAATGCATCACTGCATCAGCATGGTAGAAAATGAACATAGATCACTGGTCATGCTGCGGGTTGATTGGTATATGTAACCGTTAAGCATTTTCTGGATAAATAGTAGCTTGTTTTTGACTGTCCTAGAATATACTTCGTGATATCAATTATTACATGTACATCAGAGCACACCCTATGAGGATTTTTTATTTTACTTATTTAGGCATGGTCACTTAAAATCACTATGCATGTCAACCTGTAAGATTCTAACGCTGCTTTGTATCAGTATATCGTTGATCAGTATTTCCGACTCTCTGTTTTCTGCCACAGGGAGATCGCTAAGCGGGGAATCCTGGAGAAACAGTCAGTTCTGGAATCTACAGTTCAGAAGTACCGGGCAGAGCTAGCCTCGGCATCATCTAACATAACAGGCAAAGACATCCTCATCTCCAAGCTTGACGAGCAGGTCTGGTACTTTTCACATATCATCGAAATCATTACATCTAAAACTGCAAGCACTCCCATTGAAGCATTAATTAATGATATTGAAGCAATATACTTATCATGATTAAAATACACTAAATGTCTCCATGAGTGAAATAGTTAAACAACATATAATCAATTGATAAAATACAATACAGGTGCAAGCAATGTTTTTCGGGTTCAGATTTTCATGGAACTTGTTATTGTAGGTGAAGTCATTAAATGAACAATTGGAGGAAAGGGATAAGAAAGTTAAGAACTTGGAGTCCCGATTGGTTTTGGCCATAGATGAATGCAGAAAGGCAGCCTCCAAAAATGACAATTCTGGTCTGTCCGACAGCGTGCACTCCACGCCCAGCAGACGACCGGACAGCCGACAATCAGAGAGCAGACGACAGGACAGCCGACAATCAGAGAGTATTAACAGTGATCCCTCCCTCAGTTGGTCTGCCTCCTACAGGGGAACTAACCCTGCCCGACACCCCCTGAGGAGAGCAGACGGACTAGTTAGAATGGATTCAGCCAGTGTGAGGCATCCCATGAGACTTAGTGTTGACAATGAAGAGGACCGATTTCAGATGGTCAAGTCACCACTGCCTGATAAAAGTAGTGCATGTTCTGTAATGTGAAAGAAAGAAGGGGAGAGGCTTGGGCATTCTAGTGCAGGGCAAGCATAACTGAAGAGAGAGAGAGAGAGAGAGAGAGAGAGAGAGAGAGAGAGAGAGAGAGAGAGAATGTCTGATATTATGAAGTATGGAATAAACTATATTAGCAATTGTTTTTTTTTTTATTATTATAATACATAATTTAAAAAATATCAAAACAGTTAATTTTGGAAATAACCAGCAAAACCCTATTTCCCCATACTCCCATCTTTTATGATTCTTTCTAGTAT
>CAJDSM010033735.1:0-22091 GCA_903981925.1 Ostrea lurida
ATCCAATATGCACCACAAAGAATAACAATAATATACCATATAACACATCATTTTCATCATAATCCAAATTTTGCTTCGTTTGCGAGTATTTCTAAATAGCAAACAATCAAATTCGCATATGATGTACACCAATTGTATATCATAGGATGCAGGAAACTATTAGCTTAATTAGTTGAAACAAAACACCTCAATCAAGTAAAGCGTTGTCACTCTGCATCCTGTCGTCCGAGAATAGCACAGCGGTACAATATAAATAATATACGGTACCAATTCTTTGATGCACCAGATGCGCATTTCGACTTATCGTCTCTTTCAGTGATGCTCACAAACCGAACATGTTGGAAATCCGAAACCCATGAGGCAAAGTGATCAATGATAAGCTGACCAAAAAGATTGGGGCCAAAAACCGTCTGAAGGATCGGAGCTACTGCCTGAGGCAGATTGATCCTATAAGATTTCTGATATGGAATTTTCTAACATCTTTACCACTGTAATTGAAAATAGCATATCCGATAGTTTCAAGCTAGGTAACGTAGTACATAGCAACTGGGATACGCAAACAAAATCCATTATACGGTACATGTATAGCAAATACTGACCGCTATGACACACTAGGTGCAAAATCAAGCGCCACAAACGAGCTAGCAGACCCTTTTTGGAACAAACACTCTCGCCACGAGAACTCCATCATTATATGATAAATTGAAAAATTTGTTCAGGAAATCAAAAGATATCTGTAAAGAACGGCCTTCATATATCATACCAATAGCAGGATGTACCTGACCTGCATATAAGATCATTTTTAGATATCTTTTTCTTTATAATTATTTATTGTCCTTGGCTTTTAAAGTTTTTAGAAAATAATGGATGAATAAACAAGCTTTATTTTTAAAGTCGTACTTGCGAAACAACAATGAACATTAGCTATTAATAAATTAGCTATTTTACCGACTTGCACAGATGAGAGGAAGGCGCATTTTGTGGGAAAAAAAGGAGTACCCTTAGGAAACCCACATATCTGAGTGGGCAAAAACTATATCCTCTCACATTCAACCACTGCCAATCACGGGGATCGAACTCAGCTCGCAGCGGTGAGAAGGAAGTGCTATGACTACTATGCTAACCGGACACCCAAGATTTAGGTTTAAAGCATCGCTGGTGATATTGTTCTTTGAAATGTGTCGCGTATGATGCACCAAACTTATTATCACATATTTCATCGATATATCGACAATAGCATTTTGTTAAATGCTGATTTTAAATCAGTCTGTTGAAAACCATGTAACATAAACGTATTTGTTTTCGTTTTAACAGTAAACAATTGATGAAAAAATATAATTGATGAATCAAAATTCATAACGTTAATCACTATTCACGCTTTTGAGATATTCCCTAATCAATACAATGTACAAACTTTCGGTGCATAAAGACTGTCTCTCCTTCCTTTTTTGTGTGCTAGTAAGCTTCCATTTAGGATATTCATTAATCAGAATACTATCGTGTGAGTTTCCTTTTGCCGTGACACATATATTTATAATTTTTATGTAAACAACTTACTCAACAATATGAATAACGGAATAATTTCAGTTTTTCCTACTTCAACCTCCCTTCTTTATGAAGACACATTCCATTATCACTTGCATAAGGTATAAATCTCTTCAGGTTCGATACCCAAGAGCTTATTCTGCATATGATCAGTTTTTAAATCAAGGCACGTAACAGTCTCGATTAAAGTTAATTATTTTTTAATGCCGATTGCTAGATAAAGCAAAACACCCTGACGTACCCTGTAGATGTTGTCTATGTCCCTCATTCGATTAACAACCGTTTGTTCTACGTATCATCTCGTATAAAGACAGCATTTCGATGGCTGGTATAACAGTTTACTTTGCTAATACGACATGCCTGCAGGTCATATGTCAGACATGACTCTCTCCATACCACTTATTAAACTATTCTTTTTTTTTTACTACGGCTTGCTACGTTTAGCATACGAACATCGCCTTACAATATTCGCTATCTAAACAGTGTAGCCAAAACACTAAATGGCTCTGCCGCCAAACGCAAAACATTCGCATCAAGATAATTCGCAATATCAGGACCAACCATGTGGAATAAACTACCAACAAACATTAGAACAATCTGTGATTATAACATTTTCAAGTGTCAACTGAAATCGTTTATTATACCAGTGCTTTTAACTAACTTATTATTCTTACATAGACACTTGCTGTGAAAATTAGCAGTCAATCTTATTGTTTTAGATTTATGTATCTGTAGTTTAGTTTTGTATTATTGCATGGTTTTTTTGTAAAATTGTGCGCTTTTATACTTTTTAATAATAATTAATATAGTTATCTAAGACTAACGGTTGTACTAGGCACCTTTAGTTTATTGAGAGATCCGTGTTTGTGGAACTCTAAACTTGTATTCCGTATAGGAACAGACAGATTCTGTTTGGGACTTTCAAGATTGATCACAGTTCTTTATATTTGCCTTTACATATCTTTTAAAATCTCAACGATGGATTTGCAATATGATACAAACTCGTTTTTCTTTCCATGATACTAGTATGTATTAACATCACCAACATTTACTTTCAAAGGTCATCAACACAACTTGAAATCGAAATTACAAAAGATGGAAAAAAATGTTAGGATAAGAATTCCTGAAAATATTCGAGGTAAGTTTTTGTTTTCGTGAATATAGGCAATCGTTTTTGGTTTTGGTCTCCTGAAATAAACACATAAGCATAGGTATGTCTTTTGCATCTTTGCCAAACGTTTCAAATTTGATTGTGAGAATCATGAGTCTTTAGGACTTTGACTTTTAAAGTGGAGGGGTGCTGTGGGAGGGTTTGGAACATTAAAGCACCCTCTGCCCATTGATGTTAAACGTTTTGTTTTACTTTCAGCTAACAATGTTTCTGATATGAAGTAATGGGAGTGCAAAATAAAAACGATTAAAAATTAATTGTATTGCAATATTGTTTAACAATCCTTAAATTCATCTTTTGGATATATACCATTATTGAAATTTCTAAGATAGGTAGATGAAACCAGACATCGTAGCGACTTCTTCAACATGTCAGATTTATATAAATATATTGCTGGATCTAGTAAAGGTCCCACCAAGCCCCTGTCTTTACTCCTCACGAAAATATTGACAGCTGTCAAGGAGCAACTTCAGAAATATTGTGAAACTACATATGCCAGAAGTGGTGTAAATCAAATGTGGATTCTAAAAAACTCTAAAGATCTTCCAGTGAATTTGGAATCCCAGAACCTTTCGCATATCAACAGCATCAAAACATATGACTTTTCAACACTTTACACGACCATACCGCATAATAAATTAAAGACAATGCTTTGTAACATTATAGGCAGTTGCTTCTTTAACAAAAATGGGAAAGGAAATAGTCTTATTTGGTGATCAGCCATTCAAAAAATAATTTTGTTATACTCCACCCCGATTCACACACAAGTCTCTTGAAGTTGATATTAAAGCAATGTTGGATTTCTTCATTGACAATATCTTTGTAGTTTTTGGCAATCAGGTCTTCCAACAGTCCGTTAGATTTCCAATGGGCCTAATTGTCTCTTATTAGCTGACCTATTTTATATATTCATATGAGGCAGAATTCATTCAAAAGCTTCTACATGAAAGAAGAAATCTCTAGCGGTGGCCTTTAATTCAACATTTCGAAATATTGACGATTTTCTATCAATTAATAATGATTTCCATTCATGTGTCGATTCATATATCCCAGCAAACTAGAAATAAAGGACACAACAGAGTCTTTCATGTCTGCTTCGTACTTGGATATTTTATTGAAAATTGATATTAACTGCAAACTTACTAATCAATTTATGACAATCGGACGATTTCAGCTTCTCCATCGTCAACTTCCCATATCAATGTAGCAATATCCATCATCACCTGCATATGGTGTGCATGTCTCTCAACTTGTTCAATACGCAAGAGCTTGTTCTGCGTATGATCAGTTTTTGAATCGAGGCAAGCTACTTACAGACAAGTTGTTATTGCAGGGGTTTCAACAGTCACGTTTAAATGCAGCATTTCATGAATTCTTTTTCACACACTGATATGACTACGGATTGTTCCGTTTACCTGATCAACACTATGGGCTCTCGGTGGGTTTAACTGGTCGACAGGGGATGCTTACTCCTCCTAGGCACCTGATCCCACCTCTGGTGTGTCCAGGGGTCCGTGTTTGCCCAACTCTTGTTTTTTGTATTTTATTTAGGACTTGCGAGATTGATCACTGTTCATTATCTTTGTATTTACATAGTATTTTATCCCTGGTCTTTATCAGTAGATTAAATGTATTATACATATACATGCGCCAAATAATATGTTTTAAAGAAAAAGAAAAAACATGAAATGATATATACATGTCAGGACATTTATGAATCAATCATTTCAGGTCTTCATACTCCATATCTCTTATTTCAGAGATCAACGCCAGTCTTGTTTCCGACTGGAAACATAAGGACCATCTTTATTATGAGGCGGTGTTTTACCAAAGCTTGATGGAAATGTTAGAAAAAAAATCAATGATCCTGGTTATTGGGGGTCCTGGATGTGGGAAAACAGCTACAATTCATCATCTGGCATTGAAATTCTTATCATCTGGGTTCGGAGTTGTACCCGTCGAAGATGTTCAGGATATCATATATTATGGAGACATGAATAGAAAACAAGTTTTTGTGTTGGATGACGTGTTTGGAAGTATCTATTTCAAATCCGAACTTCACGATAAATTTAAGAGAGTTCACTACAAAATCGAGAAAGTATTGAATGATAAATCTAAATTACTGATGACGTGCAGAAAGGTTGTGATAATGGAAGCCAAAAGGATTGAATTGCACAGTAGTGTTTTAGAAAATATATTTGATTTAGATAATGAAGAAAATAGTCTAAGGCCGCGGGATAGGGTATCAATTTTATATAAGCATTTAGACGAATCGTCTGCATATGATGAAATCAAACACTACGTACAAAAAACAGAGAATATTCCAATGTTCCCGTTGCTTTGCAGATTGTTTTCATCAAATGACACTTACAGGACCGAAGGTTGTGATTTTTTCAGAGATCCTTGTAGGCGGATTTTGAAATATCTACAAGAGCTAGAGAAAGAGAATAAACTAAAGTACGCCTCTCTTGTGATGTGTATGCTTAATAAAGGGAACATTTCCAAAGAAGAGGTTGAGAATAGTTCGTTATTACCTATTTTACGAAGATGTTGCAAAGTCAAAACCGTTGAAAATTGGGAAATCGTTGATGCATTATCGGATATGGAAGGGACATACGTGCATACAACAGTTGAATCATTTGCTTTTTTGCACGATATTTACTATGAAGCTGTTGCTTGCCACTTTGGGAGGCAATATCCAAGAGAAATTATAAACAGGTTACCGAGTGAAATGATATCAAAAAGAATTTGCGTAAACGAAAATGAGAGTTCAAATTCGTTGAAAATTTGTATCAGTCCAGAAATGTTTCCACAGTTGGCTCAAAGGCTTCTCAGAGATTTAGAAGATCTCCAACCATACAGCGTGTTTGAATCCGAGCTACTGCACAACACGGATTTATGCGAATGTTTTCTTGACCTTTTGGATGAAAAATCTTATGAAGACACAAAAAATAGTTTTATTGAACAGAAAACATATCACACAAGTCTAATCGCCAATAATGACCGTGTGAGTGTAGACTTTTTGGCTCGATCACTAATCGAGAATGCCCAGTGTATGGACTACCTTGATAATGAATATTGTGAAGTTACAGAATATGATTATTATTCATACATTTCACCAATAGTAAATGACGTCAGATATTTGAGCTGGGTGGTATCCTTTGGTCACTTGCAAATTCTCCAATACATTGTTAAAACCGTCGCTGCGCATAACGAGACAACAAGTGCCATTTTTGGATCGGACAACAGAACTCAAACAAGGCTTTTAGTTTTAGCATGTTATTCCAGAAAACCTGATCTGGTAAAGTTTGTATTACAACATGTACATCCTGACTGTGTGAATTTGATTCCTTTTCAAAAGAGCAACGAGGAAAAAAAAGTACCAATACACTGTGATTTCACGCCACTGAAAATGGCTATCTTGCAAGGCAGCAGCAGTGTAGTTGATGTCCTGTTGGAGGCAAATGCCGATGTGAACGTTCTGGATGAAAACGGATTGAATCCTATTTGTTTTGCAATACAAGCATCGCAGGAACGAATTTTTGGGAGGTTGATAGAATCAAATGCAGATGTTAATCATATCAAAGACGGTTCGCTTTCACCTCTCATCCTTGCAGCCGTACAAGATGAAAGTAAAATGTTGGATATTTTGCTAAATAAAGGCGCAAATAGTAATTATCGATGTGCCAGTCATGAAACAGCGTTGTACTGTGCATCATGTCGGAGCAATTTTGAATCAGTTAAAAGCCTTATAGATTTCGGCGCCGATGTCAGTATGTACAAGGACATCGACAAATCCCCCTTCTGTGCTGCTGCTGAAATTGGTCATGTTCCGATCTTGGAACTCCTTTATGAGAACGGAGCAAATTGCAACTTTGTCAGCGAAAATGGAACACCACCTTTATGTTTAGCTTCTAGCAATGGACACCTGGAAGTTGTTCATTTTTTGTTGGAAAGGGGTGCTGATGTTAATAAGAGGGGATCCATCTTATCATCTTATCCACCGCTACTTTGTGCTATTACAGAAAAACACACAAATGTTGCCACGACGCTGATAAAAGCTGGTGCGAGTCGAAATTGTAGCGGCTCTAGTTTCACGACGCCTCTTCATGAAGCAGTGCGAAACAATGATGTTAAAGTGTTGGAATTGCTTCATGCACGAGACTTGGATTATAAAGTCTTTAATGATGAAAACATGACGCCATTACAAATGGCGGTGTGGATGAACCGAAAGGAAGTAGTAAATCTCTTGATAAAGGGCGAAAATGACATCAAGGAGGGAAGTGGAAACAAGCATCTATTTGAGGTGATCACAGGCATACGATCTTCAATATTAAGTCTTAATCACAAAGATGACATTGAAGCAAAAGATAAAGGCGAATATTTGGCTGTGGCACGTTTTACATATAACTCTATCATTACTTATGTTTTGAAAGATGACTTGTACGGATCCCTTGACTTTGTATTTGGGCTAGGACTTCGTAGCGACAGGGAGATAAGAAAATTAAAGTATTCCAATTTCTTTGAAAATGTCATGGATAATCCTGAAAGAGGAACGTCAATTCTTATGTTTGCAATCGAGAGTTACGCAAACACCGTGCAGTCAATCATTGACCATAGGTTTCGGTCAGAACCACAAGTAGAATATCAACGGAAACCTTTCATAAAATGTGCAAAACACTTTGTATCGAGAAGACAATTATGGGAATCCCTTGAAGATGACATTTTTTGGGACGACGAATGTTGTTATTTGAATCATTGTATGGAAAACACTGACTCCGTCCTCCACAATCTACAATGGCAAATCAACATGAGTGAGTTGCTCATGGAATTTTCCTGTGAAGATTATGTGTGCCATGAAAATTCTATATGGCTGCATAAAGATACCATCAAGTACCTTAAAACCAGAATGAGGAGACATTCCTTTCCTTAATTCATTATGAAAAAAACGACCACAAAAACGTAATCGAGATTACGGAAAACGAACTTTGATAATTTCTTGAAAGAAATCAGCATGACATCCAGTAAAAAAGGATTACTTTTTATCAATATTCTTGGGTTTTCACTAGAAAATCATGCATAAAATATGTTTACATTAGTTTATGTTTGCTAAAATGTCATCACATTTTGCATGCAAACTAATAATGTAAGGAAACTATCAGTAACGAATTATTTTAACGTTTGTTTTGTATTTGGGATGTAAGAGTTTTGTTCGTAGTCTTGAAAATAAAGAGCTTATTTTTTGAAGTTTTATTTGAATTGGGAATACTTAGTTGGTGTGTTTAACTGGGATGAACGATCAATATTGAATGTTTACTCCTCATCCCACTTCTGGAATGTCACATGGTTTATGTTCGTCCTACTCTTATTATTAGAGGGTATATGATATCGATCAATATTCGTTAGAATGAGTAAACATCCCCTGTTTACATGTCCTTGCAGCCTGTGAACGGCTCTAATCAGTTCAGAAGTATAAAACAAATGTACAGACTGGATGTATCATGTATGGAGTGGAAGAGCATACATGCTAAGGCGTTCCTTTACACACTAATTTTGACAACAGATTACTACGTTCATCTGATGAAGTTGACAAACTGTGTGGTGACCAGTTACATTATGTAACAGGAAATGTTTACTCCTCTAAGTCATTTGATACCTCGGATCTGAGATTGTCTCACCTTCTCTATAGTACATATGTAATCATCTTAACAAATACTACTAATTGATTGGCTGCTACATTCACAGGTTTTCATTGCAATAATACTGTACGTCGAAATGGTTAAACAAAACTCAGTGTAATAGAGAAAAAGTGTCTAGAAGCTACTTCTGAAATATGCACCATAGTAATAGTATTTTTTATGTGTACAGCCGTTGTAGAAGCTTAAGCACAAATGTAACTTATATGTCAAGTAAAACGGTGTATTTTGAAATAATTTATTCGTTCTTTAAAACACGTTTAAAGTACAAGAGCTGTTCTTTACCGTCAATTTTCGACCTGAAATGGAGAAATATATGTCTTCATGTACTCAATGCTTAAAACTGAAATAGATGTATATATATTTTTTTAGAAAAGAAAAATGTTTTTGTTGCGTTTAATAACAAGTATTTGTTCCTATGAAACAAGGTAAAAAGAAATATGTTTTTGTCTAATTCAGTAATAAGTATTTGTTGCAATGAAACACGATAAAAATGTTAGGAATGTTGTATAATTTACGTATTTGCTGCAGAATGAATACATTTAAAGGATATGTTCCTTTGTAAAGGTAATATATGCATCACGTTTATATTTCCGAGTCTTGTACACATATGCAGGAAAAACATCATTATCGTTTGCATTATCTGACTCGAGAAAAGGTGAAGTTAACAAACAGTGATTTTGTTCATTGAAGGACATTATTGGATTTCAAAATATTTTCAAATTCGTTGATAAACGTATACCGATCGCCAAAATCACTTGAAATGACTTAGACAAAGATGTTTGTCCAATGCACCTTCTCTTCACCTTACCATATGTTCAGCCAATGAAATGAAAGATAGTATTGTGTACGTCTTCTATTGAAGATGTTATACTTACCGGAAGCTAGTACTTGTCTAACCCGTAGTAGGGTTTCCCGTAGTAAGGCTTGTAGGGCCTGTAGGGGTATTTATAGGGAAAACCATGGTGGTACTTTCTGTAGATGGGTTTGTAGCGGCGGTAATAATGGTAGTAAGGTCGATAATAGGGCTTGTGATATTTCACTGAAAATAATCACCAAATGAAATATTATAACCAATACATTAATTTTTCTTTTATGAATAAAACTGCCTGATATGGCATAGTACACATGCCTGTAAGCCAAAATGAATTCACGAGCGAGCAAGTGTTGCGAGATCCTCGTCATCGCGAGATTTTAACTTCAAAGACTAGTCCTTGGATGTTGATCAGATAAAAGGAAAAAGGCACAATCATGAAAATTATTCACCACAAACTTGTTTCTAACAGGTGAATTGCGAAAAAATTGTAGCCACGAATAGCATTGGTTTACAGTATTAGCCAAAGATCTGGGAACAACGTCTTTAGGATTTAATACCTCTGGTAAATAAAATAGCTATTACAAAGTTTGAGAAAAAAGAAAAGAAAATGATATCAATGTACACTTACGTGGAATTCCTTTTAAAAAATGTTATGTTTTATGCCATGCATGTATATATGTTATGACGAATTTGTAAAATGCTTGATGCACATCACTGAACGTGAGGAGCAAAACATATTCAATGTGAATTCCAAAAACAGGAGAAATGGGATTCTTTCTTTCCGGATCTGACATTACGTCAGACGTCATTATGTATATATCAGCATACTCAAACTATCTGCATATATATAGTGATTATTAAGTTGAATTTCGTAAGTGGTATTAGTAGCCAATACAGATTATTTTTTTAACGAACGTAACAAATAAAACTCTCCGGAAATAAGAGACGGGAGCGAATTGACTTATTTTACAATCGATGTTTGAATCTTTAAAGAAAGTGCACACTTTTAACAATTATAAAAACAAATACCACAAACACGCACGCACGCACGAATGCATGACAACAACAACAAACACAATGGTACGAAATGAAATTCAATGAATGGAAAATATACATCATTTGTTGTTCAATAAGATTTTAACTTACAGGGGTAATGGTATTTGCCGTAATAGCTGGGGTAGTAAGGCTTGTAGCTTTTGTATCCGTAGGAGGGACCCGCCTGGACAGCGGCGAGGCAAAAGATCAGTAACAGAACAAACGACCTCATCGTGTCAGCACATCTGGAATATTAAACAGGTGCGTGAAGTGGCCATTGAACAGTAAGAAAATTATAAATGTTAATTAAGACAAATTACCATTTTGGTTTTCTGATTCTAACGTTGGAAAATTCTAAAATGTAGGAGTATTCCTCTTATGCAAAGCTCTTCTCCTACACTGGCTTTTGGATTTAGATTTGAAATTACTTTGGCTTTGGCTTAAATTTTTCTTATTTTTAAAAATGTGTTTGGCTTTCCAAACTTTTAGGCTTCAAGCATAGTTGATGAGAACTTATTTTTTTTCAAAATATGTCGCATACGGTGAACCAAAATATGTATCACATAATTCATGTATCGATTGATATCGATCATTTTAATTAACAAAATCAACAATAAAAAAAAAGTTCTTTAAATTGATACTTTTACACATTCATTTATGTATTATTGTTCCATTCCGACATTTGCAGGTATGAGTGATATAGAGTTAAATTTAGGAGTTAACTTATCTTCGTACCACTTCATTAGGACTCAGTCTTTTCGGGACTTTAGTCCCTTCTGGGCCACCACGCCATTACTGTGTAGGGATTGATTGATTGATTGATTGATTGATTGATTGTGTGGTGTTGTGCGTCCCTCTTGAGAATATTTCACTCACTAGTACATGGAGAAGTTACCATAACCGGCGAATGGCTGCAAATTTAGCCCTGTGCTATGCACTTGTTGCCTTCGAGCAGGGACGGATATTTATCGTGCCACACCTGCTGTAACACAAGGCCTCGGTTTTTGTGGCCTCATCCGAAGGACCGCCCCATTTAATCGCCTCTTACGGCACGCAAGGGGTACCGAGGACCTATTCTATTCCGGGTCCCTACGGGTTGTAAGGAATGAAGAAGCACTTGAGAAAAGGTCTAAATTTCTGAAACACTTTCTTGGACCCTTGACTTCTTTGCATAACTCCAAACTCAGACCAACGTTAATGATTGTTGTGAGCTGGTTGTTTGATTCTCAGAGAACATATTTTGCACTATTGATGTTTATATCAAGCCGAACAAACAAACAAGGTTAAAAAATAATAAATAAGAAAAAGTGATTTAAGAATAATGTATTTTTTAGTATTATATAATTGATAGCTAAATTCTAAAACAGGAACTTACCTTTGCAGCGCTGCCTTGTGTATGACACGGTGGCAGCAAACTGGCCGACCCTTTATATACCTGCCGGATTTAACAGAATTTATTTTGCGGGCTACGAAGTCCCAAATTTTGGTTTTTTTCTGAAGAAAAAGTAAATCCATCAATCTTTCATTCAAATTACTCAACAGCTCAATTCATCATATCTAAGTGATTATAGAGGTTAAGGCATTATGTATATGCACATGCATATATGTTGCTGAATTTAGTAACAGTGCCACTATCCCCCTTTTTAGCTCACCTGAACCAAAGGTTTAAGTAAACTTTTCTGATCCCCGTTTGTCCGTCGTCTGTCTGTCTGTTAACTTTTCACATTTTCGACTTCTCCAGAACCACTTGGCCAATTTCTGCCAAACTTGATACAAATTATCCATGGATAAAAGGGAATTCAAATTTGTGGAAACGAGGTACCAAGTTTCCAACAAAGGGGCGATAATCACGAAAATGCAGAAATTGGGTAGTGTCATTTAAAAATCCTCTCAATGACCACTGGGTTCGAAAAGCTGAAATTTATGAAATCTTCCAGATATTTTGTTCAAATCATGATCCCAAGGGGCATGGTTGGGTCACCATAGGGGGTCAAAGTTTTACATGCAAATATAAAGGGAATTTTGTTTTCTCCAGAACCAGTGAACTAGAAAGAAGAGTGTATATTTATCTGAAATCTTTCTGATATAGAGTACATTTGTTCAGATCATTCCCTTAAGGGGTAGGGTGTGGCGACGATATCGTGCCAAATTTTATATAGATTTATATTGGGGAAATATCTTTAAAATCTTCTCAAGAACTGCAATTGCAGAGTTTTTCAAATAAACATAGAAGAATCATTATAAAGCGAAGATTCAAGTTTGTTCAGTTGGTGGCCCTCGGGGTCAGGATGGGGCCACAATAGGATCCAAAATTTAACATAGGTTTATTTATGAAAATATTTTTAAACATCTGCCCAAATCCAATCAGTGTTCAGTTGGTAAAATTAACATGGAAGCATTCAGGTTTGTTCAAGGAGGGGGGGTTCAAGGGGTCGGGGGTTGAAATAAGGGTCACAATAGGAAGATAAAGTAGACGGTCATAACTGTTCTTACCTAGGATGGTTTAATGTTCTGTAAACTATTGAGATATCCACCTTTAAACCATATATCCCATTGTGCATTGTGTTAAGATCGATACATAAGTTCATTGATACATATGTGGAGAACCCCTGGGGTCATAATTGACTCCGCCCTTTTAAAAAGTATTTGATATCTTGTGTAGACTAATGAAATATCTGCTCTCAAGGCAAATATTTTCTTATTCCTTGTGTTAAGAAATGTGGAGGGTCCCTAGGGTCATGATTGAGCCTGCGCTTCTAAAAAAAAATTTAACGCCTTGTAAACTATTGAGATCCCCACCCTAAAACCATATTATTTTCTTGCTTTTTGTGTTGAGACAAGTTTATTGACACATAGTTCATACTTTTGAATAGTGGCACATTGTAAATCCCAAACTTCTGCTCTTCTCTATGAAGCAAAGTGCTCAGGTGAGCAATGTGGCCCATGGACCCCTTAATAAAGTAATGGCTAACTTGATCTAACCGGATTTGTAGAGGTTTTGTATTTATGCTGAAAATGGTTTATCTCAAACATACATAAAATACATAAATAACTTTTAAAATTTGATAAATAAAAGGAAAATAAACATCAAAAAAAAAAACCCAATAAAAATGAAAAAAAAAAAATAAAAAAAAAAAAAAAAACAAAACAAAACAAAACAAAACAAAACAAAACAAAACAAAACAAAAAAAAAACAAAAACAAAAAAAACAAAAAAAACTTTAAAACTTTGAAAAATAAAGGGAAAAAAAACACCAAAAAAAAAAACCCAATAAAAATGAAAAAAAAAAAATAAAAAAAAAAAAAAAAATTAAATTAAAAAACTTTCTAAAGCGTATTTTTTTGGGGTTGTTTTTTTTGTTTTTGTTTTTTTTTTGTTTTGTTTTTTTTTCTTTTTATATAAAACATGCATGGACTGTAGATTACAAATCTTTAAATTTTTTTTATCGTCGATGACAAACGAACATATTAAGTTATAACGTGATTATACAGTATTCCTCCTGCAAGTGTGGGCGAGTGGATATAAATATGCACTGAATAAAGCCTTTGGATGCGGGAATAATCGGACTACACTCGTTCCTTTTTTCCGTTACCCATTACGGAAATAGCCGAATGGTTACAATTTACACGATTCAAAGCGTGCGGGTATATGGAGACGAACTGTTGCACCAGAAATTCGAATCGGATGAAAAGTAGAGGATAATTTCAAATTTACTTTGTATAGTCTAAATTACAGGTATAGCAGAGAGTAAGCTGGGAAAAAATGTATCTAACACTCTACTGGGTAATTTAAATTTTGCAATGAAATACATAATTATTTTAAATCAAACAAAAAATGATTGTTAGAACATTTATTGATCTACAGCTGGTAGATTAGATATATAAAGTGTATTCAATGTTCTAACGGGAATATCTTGTCATCAATATGGCAGTAATACAGTGCAATGCATAGACGGATATTTTGTAAATTAAATGCTTAGAACAGTTTTGTTTAGCAGCAAATTTAATTGCATAATATATACTGCATTAGATCCTTCGGACTCATCACATATACAAATGCAAAAATGAATAAATAAATAGAAAGAAAGATCATTAACAAAAGCAACAAAAATAACTTATGTGATCATGCAATTTATTTAGATGTTCACCTGCACACCTGCACTTTTATAAACGGATGTCGCAGACTTGGGTGGTAAAATGCATGCATGATTTGAAGTTTCTCACAGCGCATTAATTGTGGTGCACGGTCTGTCAATTTGCAATCAGTCACCATTATATATGTAAATATTGGACGAAGTTCTCCTGGCTTTACTTTAATGAATTTTCCACAAATAATAATTCACGAATTTTTATAAGATCCTTTTTTCTATTTTTACAAAAATTTGGAAATACCATAGTGTCCAGTTAGGGAAGATTTTCATAGACAATTTCTGCTATACCAATTAAATTATGTACAATAGAAAACGATAAAATTGTTGAATGTGTTATGTGCAATTAGACTACTCTATAAATTAAATATCACCTATTTCTATCTGTCAAAAAACATCACGCATCTTTTTTTTTTTTTTACATTAAATAGTTGTGTTTTGGTTTTTTTTTCATGTTCTTTTTTCTTATAACTTTGGTTGCATTTATTATCTGATGTTACGTAAAGAAGTGATCAGTACTTGGCACGGTACAATACCATTATTCAGGCGGGTCACACGTCGAATCATTTGAATGCCACAGGTGTCGGTAGACTTTGCTCTACATTATTATTTGTCGATTTATAGGTCATAGGAAAAATATTTAGAACAGATGTTGACATGCCCGAAATTTTTTGCTCGTGTTTACATTTTGTCAGCATTTCTAGCCGCTGTAGACTTGCTATATTTATCACGAGTTAATATTTGCTACAGAAGCGCATTCATGGAAAAATGGTTGTCAGTACACGTATAGTTGATAAAGATGTCAAAAGAAAAACAATCTGAAAATATAAATATCCTCGGTGTTTACGAAAAGCGATGAGAAAGAGTGCGAAAGTATAATTTTCACAACACCGTCTTCGCCAGGTAAATTTGGATTGAAGTTGTTTTGATTAATTTATCGAAATTAAAACGGAACCGGATATAATGACAGACTGAGACAAATTAAAACGAATTGAAAATTCAAGGAGTCTATTATTATAACATGTATTGCACAAAATACAGGATGAATGATTCTTCCATTGTTTGATCTTGAGAGATGTATTATATGCAATCGTTTAAAAAAAATGAAATTTATTTTGTGAGTCTTTTTTATCTTCCAGTTGTTTAATTCTATTTTTCATTAACTGTTTTTTTTTAGGGATAACCGGGTTTTATTTTGTGTGTGTTTTTTTTTGGGGGGGGGGGTTGTTTTTGTAGTTTTTTTTTTTTTTTTTTTTTTTTTTTTTGAGGGGGGGCGGTCATATCATACTGTATATAACATTTTTCGAAATTCATAGCTCGTGTGTATGAAATGTTGAAAATATTTACTTTTAGAACTTCTTGTTTGCTTACTCATATAATGACCATGGAGACTGCATACCAAGAGTTGTGATTCTCAGTCTTAGAGACGACTAAATGCTCATCATAATCACGCAGATATGTCATTTATAATGACCAATAGAAGCGGAGTCTTTTTTTCTACGACATGATGCATATAATATAACATAATCTTTATTTGGAACGTGAACCCTAAACTTAGGATTTTTTTGGGGGGGAGGGGGGGGGGGCAGAGTTCTATGAAGTCTAGAGTTTTCGACCGACGCACGACGTCCCTAGGACGACGGAAAATATACAACAATAGTCAGCTGAATAATTTTGAGTAAATTAGTTAATTTCTCATATCTTGGAATTATTTTCACTTTTACACTTTTGATAATTAATATAAAGTGGCTGAAAATGCTAAAAAAGCATATCAGAGCAGTCAAGAAAAGCTTTATTTGCATTCTATAAAACAGATATGTATTTAAATCATGAAACTATATGTTTACAGTTTGACTGCTAAGTTAGAAGTATATTTGATACATGATTTTGATTCTTTAATTCATTTTATTTTATCGCATCTGGATCCCCATTCTGCTTTCTCTATGATGACATATATTTCAATTCACTACGGCCTTTTTATCGGAGCGGCCGATCTATTAAAAGTGCGTATGAGGAATTAAAGGGGGAAGTGTTTAGTGTTTCAAGAAATTGAATTTATCAATGATATTAGTAAAAGTTCTGAATAAAGAGTTTCAGAAAAATATATAAATTAAAATTTGAATAACTGTTATCAATGCGTTTCGTTATTATTGATTATTCAACGAATAGTATGAATTTACAACTTTAAACGAAGTTCATACAACAAGTACTCCCCCAAGTGGCAGTTTGTAAAATATAGAAGCAGTTTATTATGGAGCTTCTAGATAGAGATTCTATGAATAACAAGTTATGCAGCGACTTCTAATATTTTAAATTTTGTATATTTTGATTGCTGCATTGCGTTAAATCTCATTCTACAAGCCTTTACAGTCAACAAAGATTTGCCATTAAATCATGTGACACAGATCCGGGGTATGCCTTTCAACTAGAACACCGATGTTTCTGCAATATTTTTACATTCAAAATCAAATGATGTTATATTTGCTCATTTGCCTACGTTCCTGCTGATGCTTTTACATTTTAGAAATAAATTTCAACTGCAATCTAGCCACCTAATTAAATATGGCCGGAGTTGAAGGCATGACAATAATGGACAAGAGTATATATGTAGGTCGTTTTCTGTATGTTTCTTTGGAAATAGCATCTATTCAATGTTTTAATTTTAGTGACCGATTTGATGGTTTGCATCAAAATGATCTTGTCTATTCTGTGATGATTATGAACATTACGTACATATGCAAATCCAATTCCAGTTGGTCCAGGGCTGGTTGACCCTGGTCAGGGCTTCAAGGGGCGAAGCCCCCTAAAGCTAAGCGGTTTTAGCATTTTTATTGAGTCTGGGTGCCGCTTTATGCCCCCAGTGTGTCCAGGACGGGCCCTGGTTGGGTGTCCAGGGGAAAGCCCCGGAAGCTGAGAGGTTTTAGCATTTCCAGCTTAAAATGGGGGTACATGCACCCAGTGCCCCCCCCCCTGTGTACGGGCCTTGAAATTATGAAAATCAAGAAACAGCACTTGAAAACAAAACTAAAGGTGGGAATTTTCAGTTCCTGAAACACGGGGTATACAAGATGGTATTTACGAGCCTAATATCATATTTCAAAGGAAAAGATCATGACAAAACGGCACACAAACACCTTAAATTTATATAGACTCGCATCACTGAAATCATGTCATTTACTTTGAACAAGTTGCTTCATATTCCAATACCCTTGGTATAAAGTACATAAAGGTTAATTAAATATCAAACTACCATGGAATTAATTTACACTTTTATAATAAACTGCATGATTTGTTTTACGCTGTCGTGTTCCGTTATCAGGACGGGCGATCAAGAAGGGCGCGATATGAATGAATTATACACATTTTAAAATTTTCTGTATAATCACCCCATTATGTACAGTTGTTCGTGTTATTTACAAAGGTACGGCCACAGGAAATCTCTCTGATGTTTACTCAAAAAAGTTCATCGGATGAAAACCAATAAAGCATTTTGTTTTCACAAGAATGCTTTAATTATAATTTTAAATAGGTTTGATATTTGAACCTGTTCTTTAAGAAATTGAGTTAAACGACACAAACAGCGCGAGCGTTGTCGGGGGCCGGTGACCGATGTGCCTACAAGGGGGTGGCGCAATTTCTCAAATTTCACCCTCACTGATTGTCGCCCAGTCCTTTGTTATCAACCCGTATCTATCATTTCCGTAAACTGCCTTACCTCTGGACATATGATCGACAACAAAACAACAGGTTTGCTGCTGTACTGTGTTTTTTTTTTATCTAGTGTTTGATTGCGATATGGTCTTTCGTGTTCCTCTGTCGCTGTTGGTTTTATGTCACATTGTATGTATTGGTAAGTACATGTAACAGTGAACTAACCAATACGATATTTTTGTTCTAATTCGTATACCTACTCTAATGTGTGTAAAATTTGTAAACTAATTATATCTGAAAAGCTACAAGTAGAGTTTGTTTTGTTTGGCTTTTTCTCTTTTTGATTTAATTTAATTTTATTTTTTTATTTTTTGCTAGAATGAAAATATGAGCTAAACCTTATAATTTGATATTTATTGCTTCATTCGAATATGACCTGCTATTTAATGAATTGATTTAATGTTTTTAATGTTTTGACATTATATTGAAGTATATTTAGGAATGTTCGTCCAAAGTTTCTCGATAGACGACATTGTGCAAATTGTGTACATAGACATTCATATGCAATAAAAACAAACGCAAACACTCTATTTTCTATCTTCGTGAACGTGAAAGCATTGGGGGGGGGGGGGATCTACGATAGTGTATACATGTCACTATACTGATAGTGTACAGCTACGTGTATGTATATAGTAATAAATATTATTTCTCATAAATAACTATAGGTACATGTATACTAGTTTAACATCCGATTATTTATGACTAGCGCTTTAGCGGTCCGATATATTCGCAAGCAGTTTTAATCTAACAGCTTTCAATGTCCATTAAATACAACAGGTTGGTTATATTTCCCGGCAGTGATGTACCTACCATGTATGCTTGCATGCACGTCATTTTGTTGAACAAATATTTAAAAGAAAAATACAACAAAACAAATTTCAAAATAACAATGGTTGTTTTTTTTTCTTACATCTAATTTATTCCTACTTCAAAATGTCAACACTGGACAGCCAAATCCTGTTTTAGGCACATAGACTACAGGTTCTATTGTACAAAAAAATATAGTGTTATTTTGTTTTAGTTTGCAGTCAGGAAAAAAAAGAAGAAATATCATCTATAACATTGATAAATTAGTAATCAAATTAAGGATTGTATGCTGTTTAATGTCCCTCCTGAGAATAGTTCACTTGTGGAGTTGGAAAGCTGCAACATTTAGGCCTCTGTCTTTGAGCAGGGAGGGATCTTTATCAAGCCACTCTTGCTGTGACACGGGGCCTCGGTTTTTGCGGTCTTATCCGAAGGACCGCTCCATTAAGTCGCCTCTTACGACACGCAAAGGGATACTGGGGACCTATTCTAACCCGGATCCACACGGGGAAATATGTGATTTACATGTCTATGTGTAATACATTAACACCATGTTTTATGCCATTCGTTACGTTTTTTACGTTGAATTATCAATAAAATATTTAATTGAATTCAAGATGCTGCTTGCACCTATCCCTCACCTTGGGCCACGAACTCGTACATCGACGATGTCAAGGGCCCCGTGAACTTTACAGATACCACCATGAACGGGTGGCAAGTGACCCTCAGCTCCATTCAGGCAACGATCTCTTCGTGGGAGTGTTACTTGAAAGACGGATCTATCGTCATATCTAGGTAAATACTGAGGTAAAAACTGTAAAAACGGATCTATCGTCATATCTAGGTTGGTACGAGGTAAAAACTGTAAAAACAGATCTATCAGGATGGTGACAAAAGTGAGTAAATTTTCCGCCATTTTGAAATTTGTTTACAAACAAATTAAGGTAATTAAAAACTAACTTACCTCTCTGCTGAGTGTTGTTTCGGTTTAATATTTTGTGATATGACCTTTAGAGCTTATTACCAATTGTAGTCAGTGAGGGATTGAGGAATATATGTTCTGTATGTACATTAAAGGGATTGATAGCCAGGCATGTTGAAATACTGCTTTCAGATCATCAACTGTATCAATGTTTGCCATGCGTTTTTTTTACTTGATTTTTTAAGAGGAGCCAGATATTTTCAATAATATTGATATCAGGAGATTGAACAGGCCATGGAAGGGTAGGGATGTTGTTATTCTGTTTCCAGGCTTTAGAGATTCTTGAGGTATGAAGTGGAGTATTGTCGTCTCAAACATGTAGGGTTTATTTGGGAAATATTTCACTATGACTGGCCACAGGTTCTCATCTAATACGTTTATGTATTTTTCACTGTCCATATTTCCATTTATGAAAGTCAATAATCCCTGACCATGGTATGTAATACAACCCCATACCATTACTTTTAAGTTCCTGCCAGAGTGACGCTTTAGATGACCAATACACTCGGGAAGATACTTCTCTCGTTTTGTTTTTATTTTAAAAACACGACGATTCAAAATGGCGGAAAATTTACTCACTTTTGTCACCATCCTGCATCGTCATATCTAGGTAGGTACGAAATATTATATGAACGTGCAACATGGAGTCCGCCCGATGATCTTAGTTATACACATTAATAATAGATATATTTATGTTACATTATTGCACATGTTACTTTGATTCCGTACAGTGAAATTGTTACATCTATGTATTACAAAATCGTTACAGATTCATCTGAATTTCCATAGCATGAAATTGTATATATCACGAGGTGTCCGTAAAGTCGTGGGCAAGCCTAATTTATATAAAAGTAACCTTATAGGTATTTCATTATATAGCGATAATTATAATCCGTGTTACTATAATGATAGTTATAAAATTAAAATATTCTGTGCGATTTATATGTATAATTAAAGATATGACTTCGTTATTTGAGACTGGGTATGGTGACATCAGACCTGCAAAATTTAATGAAAAAAGGTTGTTATTATTTCTTTGCAGTAGAGTTCAGATTGATAGTTTTGTAAATTCCGCACGAGATTAGAGTAATTTTTCTACATCATGGTGTGTCCATAGTTCAATCATAATAATCTGCAAAATTTGAACGTCAAAGTATCGATACGAGAGAAATCGGGAGTTTGGATCATATTTTAGACAGTTTTCGTCGTGGTTCCAAAAATGATCGTTTCCGAAAGGTGGAGCAGAGAGCAGCGATATTTAATTGTGTGTAGATATCGGGAGAAACACCCAAAGAAACCCATGAATTCCGTAAACAGTCGGGAAAATATTGTAATATGGGAAGTTAATTAGTGTTTAAACGATATCAAATATCTTTGGACGCAAGGGACAGTTTCCGAGATGACAAACGTGAAGGAAGATCATCTTTCCGAGATTGCAGTGCTGCAAAAAATGAACTTCGTGACATGCTTGACAATGAACGGCGACTAACAGTTATATCAAAATTGCTGAGAAAGATTTCGGTACATGAAATGTTATCCCATGATCTATATATGAATTACGTATGGAACCAGAACAGGTTATACACATTTTTGATGACTGGTTAAAGCGACATAAGAAATGTGCGTGTTGGGTTTAATGGTGACTACGTTGCGAGAAGTTAACTGTCTTTAGCGTTTGACGTTGGATAACATCAAGGATTTTCATTTTACTACTCTTACTGGGTATGAGTTTGTGTCTTTTTGTGTTTGATAGAATTATAACTAAATGTGCTTTGTTTGTAATGAAAAGTTGTATATTAATAAGATGAAACCTGGATTTAACGGAAATGTTAGTTGCATATATTTTATCAAGGTTTGTCAGTTTTTATCAAGGTTGTCCACGAACTTTACGGACAACCCTTGTATGTGTTACAAATATTGTACATGTAACCTTGATTCCCTACAGTGAAATTGTTAAATCTATTTAATATTAATATTATACACGTAACTTTGATTCCGGTCAGTTAACTCCTTGCATCTATGCAACAAATATTGTACACGTCAACTTGATTCCATACAGTGAAATCGTTACATCTATGCAACAAATATTGTACACGTAACCTTGATTCCATACAGTGAAATTGCTACATTACGTAACCTTGATTCCGTACAGTGAAATCGTTGCATTTATGTAACAAATT
>CAJDSM010033739.1:0-22653 GCA_903981925.1 Ostrea lurida
CTCACCCTAGAACCTCTTTAAAATGAATAATTCAAGGTATATTTGGGCATGATGATAGTGGGAAGATATATTGGTTTTTTCTTAGATATTTACGAAACGGCAATGCATTAATGCAGCGATACAAGACCTCAAGAATGTGCATTTTTTGTGCGCCATAAATCGAAGATTTCTACAAGGGATGGATCTGTAGCTGTTTAATTTGTCCCCATGTTTTCTATGGGAGCTAAAGTTCTGCAGCTACATGTAAATTTACCATATGTATAGCTAAACAGGAAGTAATTATGATGAACATGATTGGGTACATGGAACTTTCGATACAATATCTAAACAAGTTCCGGTGTACTTATACTCATGTTAGTGGAGTTTAGCAAACTCTAAACTCTGCTATCAATTGCAAAAAATAGTGGTAGTAGTTTTATAAAAGGAAAATGTACATGTGTATTTTTCCAGGAGAACACGTGCGCATGTCTTGACGGGCCTTTCGCTTCCACTCTACGACTACACAATGGGAAATGCTCATTTTGTCATGAACACAGGGGATTTTGTGGTGGGAAGCAATCCTTCAACGTTTTCTGGGCAAATAATAGCAAGTTTATCGAATTTATGTACACATATCTAATTCTCTAAAGACTAACTCTTTATATTCATGAAACACGTCAAAGCTTTACTCGATATTTTCCAAAATGTGAGAATGTTACGACGGCCGATAGCGGCCTAACGTTTACATCAATGTTTTGAGAAAAATGGTGAATATAACAAATAGTGATAAATTTCATAACTCTTATAAGGAATACAAATGAAGAATTGGGTAAACATGGACCCCGGGACACACCAGAAGTGGGATAAGGTGTCTAGGGGGATACGAATTCTGCTTTAGGTCCTATACTGGATCAGGTAAACGGAGTAATCTGGAGTCAAAAAGTGTGTGAAGAACGGACTAACAATTGATATGAAATATGTCAAACATAAATTTGACCCAATGACAAGTTGTTTTAGCAAACTAGACTGTTTAAATGACCATAGAGTTTACAAAATGTTGATTTTAAACGAAAAAACTGTAGAGTTTCTCAGAAAGGTCCTGTTAACATATTCCCATTCCCGATAAATAGCGAGAAGTGGGTAATAAACAAAGGAGGTCATTAAAACTATACGTGTACCCATAAGGATGATAAATTACGGAAGAAATTGTATATGGTCATTCAAACCCTGCATCGTCATTCCCTGTGTCTAGAATTTGGTGTCAGGGGATTATATCTTTGAATATGTTTAATTAATGCTCTGTCTCATAATCCACTCAGTTTCAATGATATCATGTTTCAAATATAAACCAAGAACAAATCAAATATTGAAAGGCTGAGATAAATATGTTAAGGTGAAGATAACAAACAATGATCAACCTCATAAGTCTCATGTGGAGCACTAAAGGGGACAAACAAGGACCCCCTGATACACCGGAGGTGGACCAGGTCCTACAAAGAGTAATCGCCCTACGTCAACTAGTCACACCCGCCGTGAGCCTTTTGTCTTGTTCAGATAAACGGAGTAATCTGTACCAGGTAGTCAAAATCAGTGTATAGGGAACGGATTACAAATAGTATTGAACACGTCAAACAGTATTTGACGTAATGGCAGATTATTGTATTGGCAAAATAAACCCTGCAGCATCAACTTGTTTCTTAGAAGCCTGCTTTTATTTAAAAACTGATTATACGCAGAACAAGGTCTTGCGCATCGAATCAGTTGGACGACATAAACACTATATGCTGGAATGTTGCTACATGAATAAGGGAAGTTGACGATGGAGAAGCTAAAATCATCCCGTCTTTTATCACACACAAAGATTTATTTCAGACGAGGAGAGTCTGGAAAATATTTTATAGGTATTTTTCAAAGACAAATGGTGCATATTCGAAAAAAAAACTTTACTTCATAGAATCAGAATCTAGATGAACATTTATATTATTTTATGGCATGTAATACTTCTTAATTTGCATTGTTATTATAGAGGGAGACTTTGAACAATCAATGTCAAGACACTGTGCGTATTTCATTCTTTTAATATTAATTTCTTCATTTCAATAATTTTGCTATTTTGAAATCTTCCTTCATAGCATTTTATAAAAGTATTTTGATCATGATATAGATTCAACGAAAAAAGATGATGAGGATATCTGTATTCAACTTCTTTGTGACAAACACAACACAAGCAAATTCAGTCAAGTTAGCTGTAAATCCGAGCGGCCTGCACTCTGTACAGATGGAGGTAATGTGATTATGATGATCTGTGACATATGCATACATTGTAAAATTTATATTCATTATATAAGTTGACGCCAACATGCACCCTAAAGTATTGTAGCGCTTGATAAGCACATTCTATTTTCAGTTCTGTCGGAATTCCAAGCCTTTAAAATAGATGTAATATATTTAAAAAAAAAAATGATAAGCACATCGTTCACATATGCAGTGGCGGATTTATAGGGGGGCCCAGGGGCCCCGCCCCTCTCCCCGTTTGGTGACCAAACTTAATTATTATGTATAGATATATAGCTAAATTAACCTCTAAAAGTAAGTTTAAAAGCACTAAAACCCCAAACCTTTTGCTTAATGACTTCTTTTTCAACGGATCCCCCCCCCGTTTGACAAATCCTGGATCCGCCACTGATCTGTGCCGCATTCATGAGAAAATTATTATCATTACAATTGGTAAAGATAGCAAAGATGAAAACAATGGAAAAGTCAAGCTTTACGTGACTAGCAACAACTTTCAGTCTATGATTGACAATTAAGGTGTAGCAATGCGATATTATCTACTCTACTCCCACCATGACACGGGGCCTCCATTTTAACGGTCATATTCAAAAGTCCGCAAATTTCACTTGTAATGCCGAGCAATTGGCAAAGGGACAGCCATTCTTGAGTTAAATATTTGTAGATTTAGTAGCATCAGGATGGGAAATCAATCCAGGACTTTCAAATTGCGAGGCAAGCACCCTCAAGATCAGGACACCGTAATCTGTGTTATAGTGATATATTCAGTATTAGTGTCAGTTCTGATTAAGAAAGTGTACGTTTTAAACTTCCATATTTCTGCATGTTATATTCATTTTCAAAGACTAAATGTGTTTTCTTCGAATGGCAGACATGCATTTGAAATGGCTACATTGATTTTCCTTGCAATGTTCTTAGTATAATTACTTTTTCTATCGTGTTCCTTGTGTGGCGTAACTAAATGTAAAGGCAATTATAACGAACAGTGATCAATCTCATAAGTCCTAAATAAATGACAAAAACAAGAGTTGGGCAATCACGGACCCCTGGACACACCATAGGTGGGATCAGGTGCCTAGGAGGAGTAAGCATCCCCTGTTGACCGGTCACACCCGCCGTGAGCCCATAGTCTTGATCAGGTAAACGGAACAATCCGTAGTCAAATCAGTGTGTGATAAACGGCTTAACAACGGCTATTAAACACACCAGACAGCATTTGACTCAATGGTATGCCATATTGATAAACTAAATTGTTATACCGACCATAGAAATATGTTCATTAGGAATAATTGTATCTCTTCTATCATTCAGTGTTATTTGATTGATACGCTTTTATTGATTGTGAAAGACAACATTACTTCTGCATTCCATATTCTTATCCTTTCATTGAAAGTTATCCCAAAAGCTGTAACATGGGAGAAGGCCGTTAGAGAGTGTGCGAAGAAATCAACTAAAAGTTCGAATGAGACTCTGAAAGGTGACATCGATCTGAGCTCGAGTCCATGGGATGTTTGTATCAACAACAGTATTTCTTCCCACCAACCGGTGTGGCTTGGTATTCGGACTGTTCAGTATATTGCTGAATATGAGAATGGAGGTGAGCAGGATTCTGTCTGGAACATATTGATTTGGTTGGAATTTTGTATATGAAATATTCATTGATTCTGCACTCATTTTCAGAGGAGTCTGATGTACATGTAGAAGATGCAATGCGTTGTCAAAGTTGCGAAACTCATTGCCAATTTTGTAAGTGCAGTGTACGCCGACTAGCTGCATGTGAACCCGTGAGTATCTCATTAAAACGGATAAAAATTGACCCAATTGTATCTTATAGCATAAGAAGTTTTACCCGATTCAAAACGATCTTTAAATATATTTATGGTTTTTTTTTATTTTATTGTTGTAACTTAGCGTGTAATGGAGGAGAGAAATTATTCTGTTAGCACAAACTATCCAAGCAAGTTGTCAACAAACGTTCCAACAACACTCAAAAGCACACCAAAGACAAGACCAACACACAAAATCAATTCCCTGCCCCGTAGTACCTACTCTCATTATCGGTCTATTACGGCGGAGAGTTGTTCCCCACACACTGGCTCACATACGTCTATAGCTACGGAAATCACCGAAACCAATACCCCCAATGGTAAGATAGAGATGCACGTGCCTCACGACTTCACGTTTGTGCTCTGGAATGTTAAGGACTTTCAATGAATTTCATATAATATAATTGTAGATTTATTTGGAAACAAATATGCAACGACCATTTACATTTCATCAGCGGCGCTGGTTGCCATTGTGTTGGTAATTTGTTTCTCCTGTATGTACTTCAGGTATGGGTCGCTTCACTTTTCGTCCTTCTTGCTTACTTCCATGATTTATTGCAACGTGTCTATTTTTTAACAAACTTTGCAATTTTCTATACATTTTGCACCAAACGTTTCCAAATGGGATATAGGCGGGTATTGTGACAGATGTTTATAAACAATGTAAAATTGTTCCTTATGAAGTTTATCTATCTCCACATCGATATAAATATTCAAATCTATTTCACACTGTATATTTCTAAAAGGAAGAAGCGCCAGAGAACAGAAGCCAAGAGGAGGAATGCAGATACCTCGAACACGTGTCGCACAAACCATGTGGCAAGAACGGACATTTATGAACTTGCTGATAACTCGAAATTGTCCCCGTTGTATTCTGTAGCTGAAAACATAAATGAGAGAGCTGATACCGAAAGAAGGATTTCGGAACAGGAACAGGACAACGGGGTGGAAACGACTGAAATAAAACCAGCTGTAAACGACGACATATACAATCATCTTAGGGAGGTCACTGCATCTGATCAACAATCAGAAAACATTTATGATCATACCACACAACGAGACACTGTGAGAGATGAATCTTTATATGACGTTACAAAGAAAGACACCAACACCCAGGTGATACCTGACCCGACATATAGTCATGTTTCCTCGGTAAACATGACGAGATTGTGAAAAATGGCATATTGATTCATTGGAATAATTTTTGACATGTTGAAAGTTCGAACCCACAATCTTCATTGTTTTCTCCTTACAGTGTTGTTTGTTTGATGGGTTGTGCTGTGCTGGCAGAGAGGACATTGTTTGATTCTGAAACATGTGGGTAGGGTGTCTTCGTCAAAGTTAGGTAACGGCAGACAAAGGAAAAATCATACTTCCTTTTTGTGTCAATATTTGTATTTCCTTTTGTATGATTATTTTAAAAACCATGACCCCAAATTACATGTCATCCTTACACTTTGGTGCTACTGCACAAAACATGTTCTGAGCAGGTATTCCCTCCCGAGCTTTTTCTCGCACTCAACCCAAGCCCCATCAGAGTACCGTGCGAGAAGATCCAGACATTCTGCACAATCACGAACTCCGTCTGCCCAACTTAAAAATCTACTTTTCATCTGCGGTCATCCACCTTACCGCACAGACCTTTTGCTGAACCATATAGGTTTTTGTTTGAATTTCTTCAGCAACTGACCATATCTCTTAGTTTATACTGCTGTATATATTTTTTTCATTAAATATTCAGGTACACTTGAAATGTATCATGAATTTCACACTTGTAATGTCACTTCAAATATGGGATGGTTCTCTTTCTAAAGACCGAGTCTATAGTTCGAAAATTATCCCTTGAAACTTGCATTATATCTATAATTTTGTGCCCTTTTTTACATATTCCATGCGAATTTAAGGGCGTTCATTACATGAGTACTAACAAGGAAGTTTACGATAGCATTCCATATACACAACATCAACTTATAACACGTAATTATGATTCAGAAATCATCACTTGATGTCACGGAAACGCCCATTTCTTAGTTTAGAATGATGTTTCCTGGGCTATTGATACTTCACAAATTACTTGTTGTTTAAGAAATGCGACTAGTATATAAGTATTCAAGTTTACGGAGACTTTGAACTCGATGTATGCCAATTTGCCAAATCTATATAATCGCGATAGCTGATTTATATATTGAGTTTGCAAATAAGAGCAAATTGGATTCAAATCTCTCGGTTAAACTTGAAAATTATAACAGTCATTTCATTTATAATTAAATTTCCAGACTAATATGAAGTCATAAGACTATGATTCCGAAGCTTTGAAATAACAAAAAAAATGTCAAATCTTCCATGTTCGTACGGAATCGTCTAGCTTTCAACTGACGTCATCAATAAGGAATCCGATCATTTTGTCTTGCTGACGCAGTTATACGAACTTTACTGAACGTACGAAGTTCAGTTTTACCTACAGTTCATGAACGTAAATTACGGTTTATAGGATACTAACTGAAAAAAATTTATAAAATAGAACAGAATAGGGAGACCTTTGTGCCCAAAACTATAGGTTTATATTCAATTGTCCATTAATCAGATCAGCAAGGGAGCATTCATTTTGTAAAGTAATTGCCTGTGGGGCAATTACGGTTCCCAAGGGAATCAAACGAAACTCAGTTGTGGTTTACACCCTTTCCTCCGGGTTACCATGCTTTCTGTATGCCCTTAAATGTATGGAACGGACTGAACAACAAAATGATTAAAATAACTTGTATTTTGGCCAAGTCAACTAGATTTAAATTTCCATGCAAATACCATACATTTATTGTAGAGAACAAAATCGGTTTAAACACTTCAACATTTAACTCTAGACGTGACATAAGTCCGGACTTTCACCAAACCTTTCCTTGAGGATGCAAGTAAATCCTTCACAAAAATATGGTTGTATTTTCTGTCTTTAAGACATCCACCAAAATTTACACCGGTTGTTGTAGTAGATTTTACGATATTTAACCTGAAATCATAAATCCCCAAGGGAGTTCACTTCTACCAGCTATTCCATGAAAAATCCCATGGGATAAAATTTTCGATGGAATTTTTCTTCCCACGTGGGATAAAATATTCTATGAAAGTTTCTCCTGTCGATCGGTGGACAAACAATCGCAATAATACATATGGTTTAATGTGGTCGATACACCTGCCACACTCAGAAGTAGAATTGGATCCGTATTTCTTACTAAAACTCTTCTAGAAACATATGATCCCATTAAGAAGTCCTCATGGAAAGGGTTGGCAAAATCCGGACTTTTGTCGTGTCCGAGATTAAATGTCGCAGTGGTATAAATGAGGTAAAAGGAAAAATGCAATGATATTGAACATAAATAACATATAGGAAAATGAAATTTAATTTCTGATTCTAATCTACACAAGATCTTTATATATATCTTTATGAAAACAAAAGTTTATTAATAAAATCATTCCACAGCATGCCATGTGTATATTGATTTACAGGTATTTCATACATCATGTTATGAAAGATTTAAAAAGAAAGTTATAAAACTGAAACACTGCATTTCATTGCTGTAAGATGATACTTTTCAAAGCTTTAGACAGGTAGGTGTAAACCAGCAACAGTAGCTTTACTTCCGGGTCCAGACCCGGGTAACTGTTGTTTGACACCACTAGGTGTCGCTCTATCTCCAGGACCAGCCCGGAGACACAGTTGTTGGACTGGTGGTAGATTCTCGTGCTCGTGCTGCCCGCTCAAATGTTCGAAGATCAGAACTAAATTTAAAAAAGCCCAAAGAAAAGAGTTAAACATATCTATCATGGTGACTAAAATATGTATAGAATACAAATTCGAAACAAATGAACACTTGTATATTTCAATAACATGGTAATAACCCCTAAATACCTCTCACACAGACGACCCTTGAAGCCGTGCTGACAGTGACAGACGTTTGGTTTTTCACATATACCTCGGTTCTGACAAGGTGGGTCACATACAGCTATTAATATAATAATATAAAAAAAAATTACAGCATTGGTACCACTTATATGAAATATTGTGATAAAGATATATATGTAATCCTGGTTCATTCCATTTGGTTAATCCTCTCTAAAATATCTTTCTTTGATATTTGGAAATCCTATGGTCGCTATATAATGATCTTACTAGCAAAAACGACTTGTCGTTATGTTGCTGGGCGTGTTTAATACTGAATTAAGCTATGTACGTGATTAAGACAGCTCAACAGCTTATACTCATGCTTATAAACACTCGATTCCACCTCGGGTGTTTCCAGGGGTCCGTGTTTGCCCTATCTCAATTTTGTTTTCTCCTTCAACTTTTCATCAAAGCAAGTTATATTTGTAGTGTCAATTCTATAGCATTGAGAAAATAATTAATTGACCATGACAACGTCCACTGTGACATGGAATTTTCGTTGAAAGATTTTAGCTCAAATTCTGAGTGTATTTCCTGTATTATCAATTTCAATACTGAGTATCATCCGAGTGAGACCTACTTCTACGATATGTCCACCAGGAAGTCATTGTCTTATAGACCCCCTGTAGCTAGAGCAGAAATGATCACACACATACAAGAGTACGCATCCTAGTTATAGTTTAACAGTATTTGTAGCTCTCACCAGATTGACATCGGGTTCCTGTGTAACCACGTGTACAGGCACACTGGTACGGAGCAATACAGTGGCCACGGTGAAGACATGGTAAAATGCATATAGCTACAAGATATATAAACGTGCACAAATTTCTGTATGTGGTTCAAATACGAAGGAAATTTAAGAGATTTTATCAACGATTACAAAATGACTCTGAGAGAGAGAGATACGAGAAGAGAGAGCTAGAAGACCGAGAGCCAGAGAGACGAGAGAGAGAGAGAGAGAGAGAGAGAGATTACCGCTTTCACATCTTTTCCCGCCATATCCTGGAGGACATTTACATCCGAGGTATCCAAGGCATATCCCTCCGTTCCTGCACCCGCCGTTGCATGGCACTGTCCGAAATCATGTAATATTTTAATGTTTTAAATAATTTATTGACTTAATATTGAATAGCGCCTTTGCAATCCAGGTGTGGAGACTTAAATAATGTGTTTAAGATGTAATACTGTAGAACGCTCTGAGTATTTTCTCGTTTGACTAGCCGGATTCAGTGTAAGTTATAACCTACATAATTTCAGAATGTGTATCCAACAAATAAAGTGATCATAATGGTTATTTTGCACGAAAACATGAGCAGCGAGAAAAATAATCCAACAAAAATCCATGCAAGGTTCTTTTTACATACTATTACAGGCTATCGCGCCATCCCATTGGCCTGTTGCAGTACACGTGATGACAGGGGGGTTCTTCATTGGAGGAATACCAGGTCTACATTGATACCTGACTTGATCTTTGTAAAAGTATGATCCTCCTTGAACTCTGATAACATTAACCATATCTGTCACCGGGGGTTTCCCACAGAATAACTCTAAACAGAACAACAGCAATGAAGCGGTTACAGCAGAATAACTCTAAACAGAATAATAGCAATGAAGCGGTTACAGCAGATATATTGGGAAATGATATACATGTACCAGAAATGTAATCCGATGTTTATTTGCTTGCAAGAACTGTTTGAAAGGTTTGCGAGAACCTCATTATAGCAAATATTTTTTGCCGGAAACCAGTTCTTTATTCCAAGATAATGTCGATCCCGAAAACTACGTATGTAATCGCAGCAAACCAGGCTTGGATTTCTAAAAACAAACTTTAGTTTGAGTTTTCTTTCATTTGAGCAGTCAAATTTGAATAAAATTTCAGACTTAAGTTCAAGTTTTGACTTAAGTTTATTTAAGAAATCCTAGCCAGTTGATTACTGGAAAATATTTGACTGGCTCTTACTGATTAAAAGAAATGAATATATTTTTATATGTTAATATCGTGTACATGTATCATTTTCATACATGGTAGTCTCGTTGAATTGCACTTTTAAAGTACCTAATATGCATTCTGGGTATATTGATCATACAATGTCCATCAATTATTACTATGTCCTTCTCAATCTGCTCAAATTGAAATTTCACGTAAAAGACAGATTTCACAGCGAGGAAACTTAAAACTGTTTTGTATTCTGTTTAGGACTTAAGAGGTCGATCAATGCTCGTTATCCTTGCATTTTCACACATCTACGGTACGTGTAATTGCACACAGCAAAAATTGCGAAATTAAATAGCTACTGTAAACGTATTGTAAGGGCTCACTGCGGTTGTCACCGGTCAGCAGAGGATGCTTACTCCTCCATGGCACATGATCCTGCCTTCGTTTTTGGCGGAGGTCCGTGTTGCCCTACACTCGACTTTGTATGTATGTTTTTTGGATTATGATTACGTTTAACACGATGTTAACTTCGCCTATTGATATTTAACCTTATGATATTTAGAGGTAATTTGGGTTTCTAATATTTGATGCGGATTTAATTTGTAGCGGATGTTCACTCCCCTTTTTGTCCGTCATAATGTATACACTTGATGGTGGTGTACTTGATTTAGCCAAAGAATGCATCCACCGTGAAATATAATACGTTACAGTAACCCCAGCATATGCAGGACCATTACCCTATTCTTAAATTTTTATATGTAAAACACGCTGAGGTACATAAAAGATATACTTACTTCTACAGTGCCCACTGGCAGACGACCATTTTTGTCTCGCCTGACACGTGATCTCTAAACTTCCCGCCGCTTCATAACCAGGTGCACATATAGCAGTTTTTGTAAAACCAACGGGAAATTGCTGATTGAAATCTTGTGAGTTAGAGATCCCAGTTGCAGCAGGACAAGATAATGCAGCTACAAATGGAAACGCTGAATACTGACTAGCATTCGTAAAACTCCAATGAAAATTGAAACGCAAATCTATATGAAGAATATGTTGCTTAGTGCGTTCTATCGCTTCGTATTTATACTATAGATTGCAAGTAAAGGATTTATTATACAAACATATTGTAAAGCAAAGTATAAGATAATTGTTTACCTTGTATAGAACATGTGGGTGTAGATCCGCTCCAGGTACCATCAGATTGACATTTAAGACTGGTGCTTCCCACAATAACATATCCCTCTGTACATGTGAATGACACGTGGTCACCGAACACAAAGTCGTTTTTATCAACATTGGGAATCAAAGCCAAATCCGATGAATTCATCGGAGGACAACTTCTCTCTGCGAATAACAATATTAACATTAACCTTTATCAGATGCAAACATACCATTATGCTGTTTTGATGTATGAAAAATGAAATATGTGATACTAATTTTGGTGGACCGTTTGTGACAGGTTTCGAAAAATAATTTCTCATCAACCGTGCTTAAATCCCAGAGTTTGGAAAGCAAAGGACAATAAGAAAAGAATTTTATAGAAAGGGTCTTAAAAAAGTCTAAACCTCAAGCCAATGAAGGAGAATAGCTTTACATGAGGGTGATACTCATTTCCAATGTTTTGTGACGTTATATGGAATTGTTTCTCGTGAGACCTATAGTAAGGTACCGTCTAACTGGACTTATGTTATCCTTGGGTACGGGCCATTCACCAGCAGTGATATTCACCCAGGAGTATAAATTTTGATGTATGAAAGAAATGAAAATATGTGATACTAAGTTTGATGCACCGTATACGACACATGTCGAAAAATAATTTCTCATTAACGATGCTTGAGGCTTAAAGGTACCTGATCGAGACAATGGGTTCACGGCGGGTGTGACCGGTTACTCCTCCTAGGCACCTCTGGAGTGTCCAGGGGTCCGTGTTTGCCAAACTCTTATTTTGTATTCTGTTTGGGACTTATGGGATTGATCAATGTTCGTTCTAAAAGGGTACGCACGCAAATTGAACCACTACGGATTCTAATGATTCCAAAGTGATAGATATAGGAGATACATGTTCAGAATTTTTGTTTTTGCATTAGGGGAAAACTTATAGAAATGTAGCATGGAGGGACTAGCAAATTGGTCATATTGCCTGCTTGATTAAGTCGTCATAAATGTAAAATAAACATCATAGAAACCTTATAACTTAAATCTATATTGTGCCCACTATCTAGATGAACCTGTCTGTGAGAGTAGGTAAACGATCTATCCTGGACTTTGTAGGTGAGTTGTATCCATAAACTGAGGAGATTTGTATCATTGGTTCCAGGATACCTGACATTAATCTCCACAAGCTAACTATTAGAAATGCCTGCACACTGTATCAGAGCTTGGACGATAAGTTGTACACTGTGACTGAATTCGACGAAGAATCAGAAACTAAGGGCCAAACATTTGTCTTCTTAAAGTTATTGCGTCGTTGTTTTTGGTAAACGGTTATGTAAGATGTAGGTCTCACGTAAATGATCGATCATAAAATCGGAACTGGTACAGCATAGCGCCCCAGTTAAACAGGCACCAAGGCGTTTGTCATACCACATGCACAAGAAGTTGAAGATCATCGGTAATCAGATAGATGACTTGAGTAGAGGCATCATAGAACCTTCCGCATAGTCCGATAGTCTTCGAGCAATTGTGAACTGGTAAAGAAAAAGGACGGAATCGACTACGGTTTTTCTGGTTGATAACAGGCGTCTCAATAGCAGGCAATTTTCAAATGTTATTTACTACATAAAAGACCTTACCCTGTTACCTTCGTACTTGATCGAGTCCCTTAACCAAGCTACGAGGATGCCGAATGTATCAGTAACACTTAGACACTGAAGCTGAGATATTGGTGCAGGAGAAGGTTAATCACTTATAAGCATCAATAACTAAGCATTTGTCACCCACGCAGTTTATACGAGTTCAACGTTATTGCCATGTCGGGCTCTGCAAACGCTCCCAGCGTACAATTTGATGAAAGGCTGATAGAATCAAGTTATTAGCTGGTTTGCAATGGCCAGATTTGTTCTAATTTACCTGGACGATGGTGTGGTCGCCTATGGGGAAGACGTTTGACGAAATGTTAGATAAATTAGAAAAGGTGTTTGAAAAAGCTTAGCTGTGGAGCTGGGTTAAAGTTAAAGGCCAGAAAGCTGCAAACTGTGTTTGTCTCAGGTAAAATATTTGTGGACAGTAGATATCTGAGAGAGGATAAGAGACAGATCCTGAAGAAGGTAGAAGCTCTGGAGGTGCTGGCCTCTTCCAATGTCTAAAACCTATAGTACAGTCGTTTCTTGGTCTTTTGGTCAGCTATTACCCGTAAATTCATTGCCAATTTCTGTAGTATTGCTGAGCCATCTGCACAAGTAACGGAAAATCTGTGTCCTTCAAATGGACTGAGAGACTGTCACACTGCATCGATCTCCCTGAAGAGACAGACTAACGAGAGCACCTATTCTCACACACCTGACTCCACAGAAGCCATTTATATTGGATACGACGCAAGTCATTATGCGATGGAAGCGACACTGTCACAGATCCCAAGAGCGACAAGAGAAGGTCTTTGCATATGCAAGCAGGATACTCACAAGTCTGAAAGAAGCTATTGCCATAAACCAGGAAAGAGCTTCTTGCGGTTGTAGCCTTCATTAAACATTTTAGACCTTTCTTGTAGGCATAAGTCTTAGTAAGAATGATCATAGATCTTTAAGATGAGCGTACTGCGGTTCAAGGTCCGGAAGGGCAGATGCTGATGGCTGAAAGTCATATCAAACAGTATGACATGTAGCAGATAGAGCACCGATCTGGAGGTCTTGCATGGGAATTGCGGAGGACCTCAACAGAATGCCATGTAATCGAGTGTGGTTATTGACATTGGATAAGGCACATTACAGTCACAGACCTATGCAAGAGTCATAGATGATAAGGAAAGTAGACGCCAGCAAATCCTTTGATCTATAATGCAGCACAAGAAGACTCCTTAAAAGATGTTTGTGCTGCTAAAATCTTTGGAGTTCCAAATAGGAGAGCGAGCCAGAGTTGCAGTGATAAATCTTCGGAGAGCCATTAGTGAAGTCGCTCTGGGCAGTGAGTAGGCTTATGAATACGGATTAATCTGTGTGCAGGATTTGGAAATAGAAGACAGGCAATCATGTCACATATCAGGTAGTTATTCCCGTTATCCCCTTAAGGAGGATCAATACTAGAGTAAAGCATAATGTGAAAACAAACAGGTGCATACGCATAACAAAGACTTGAACAAGGATTTCAGCAAGTCTACTATTGGCCTGGAGTTACAAAGTGATGTGTAAAAGTTATGGTCTCTGGATTGTGACATATTGCCTCCTCAAGGAAGGAAGGCGACCTCGTAACAAGTTATAGTCGGATGCTCCCATGCAGCCAGTTGCAAGTGGTTATTACCGTTAGAACGGTAATAGCTACAGACATTCGTTTGTGGTGAATTTTCTGTGAAACGTGAAAATAGGAAACCGAATATAGTTCTCGTGGTGTCTGCATTACTCTATCCAAGTGGATCGGAGGCCTTCTCTTACTATGAGAAACGGAGCCAGACCGTTTGCCAAGTTAATTACAAATGACAGTAATGCTGCTAGATTTTGTTGTTCCTGATAGCTGGTTAATTCCGATCAAGGAAGGAAAGTATGATTGAGCGTCCTTTTCAACTGAAGTTTTGGCAGACTTCTCCGAGATTTCCCGCATAGACCATCGATACCCACACCATATAACCGCAGTTTTATGGTATTGGTGGACGTTTTATACACCAAATCGTCAAGCTTACTATGCTAAGTGCATACTGTTAATGAGATTATCAGTTCGAGACTGGAATGAGAGTATTCCCTTACGTGATGATGCAACAGGTCCGTCCTTTACAGCACGAAAAGCACTGGATTTACACCTAACATGCGCTGCCAGGTAGGATAGGTGACAACACCATTGGATATTAATGTATGAGCATTGCCCTCTTCTTTCAAACAAGTACCGTTAAGCAATGACTGGAGCTGTGTTGATTAAGATCGAATGGAGAGAGCTCATCATTAGTAAGACTACACGCAGGAGGTGCAATGCTTAGAACAAAGATCAATTACGAGGACAGTGACAGAGTCTTAATGAAACAGTCCAGAGAGGGTGATTTTGTTGTATGTACTTCTCCCCAACAAAATTCTGGTTGTTCGCCAAACTCACATCTTATTGGGGCGTGGACGGTCAGACGTACCTTGCTAAGGTTTCCGACAAAGGTTTGTTAAACCCAAAATAATTTAGGTAGGAACGAAAAGACAGCAGTGTGCCACTGTGAAACGCCATGAAGAGTATGTAAACGTCAGGTCTTGAAAAGGCTGAAGCTATCCGTTTCAGAGTGAAGTTAGCCAACCCTCAGAAGATGCAACGATAGTGGCATTTGAGACCAGACGTTGTTTATGACGAACAATGTAAACTGAACGTACTGATATTGTGAGAGACCAGACCGAAAACGTGAAAGACGTGCTCCACATGGATGGAAAGATTTTGACGGGGGCGTGTTACAGATAATAAATTATTGCTTACACTATTAGTCTTGTTTCAGATTAGATTAGCATGGTTATGAAGATAAGTACATGTAGTTCAGATTATAAATGAACACAATAGTATTAAAATCAAATACTGATTATTCTATATAAAAAAGAAAATTGTGTTTGTTTTGCAAATTTCTTAAAAGATGATTTTGGAGAAACAGACTTGTGTTTTATCTATAATAATAAATAAACGCGTCAAGCTCGTCCCACTTTAAAACCAAGCTCCAGAAGACTAATACCTATCACCAGAAAGAGCGCAAGTTTCAAAATGGAGTTATGAAACGGATGTTAGGATGTTAGTTCTGTATTAAATCCCTCTAAACTCCTTGGGCTTCTTCCCATTGTCTATGTGCGCAAACTGACGAGCTCTATAAGATTCTGTGTAGACTACCGTAAATCAACGGAAATCAACAATAAAGACTCTTATCATTCCTCTGCCCGAATCAATAATCCCTTGACGTTTTACGGAGACTCCTCATGGTGTCTGTCGCTTATTGACAGCAGGTCTTCTGCAGGTATAAAAAATGGAACCCGTTCTATCAGAGAGAAAACTAGCCGTTGTAATCTATATAGCGGGACTCTATGAGTTTACCAAAATGCCTTTCCGTCTTTAGTAACTATCAGTGCCCGCAACTATTGGAACGTTCTGTATGGAGTGTTTTGGCCTGGACTTCCAGTGGGAAGACAACATGTCTTGTTTATAATTGATAATTATCATTTTTTACTGATTCCTTGAGGACCCATATGATCTCTGAGTGATGCTTGAAACTGATATAAGTCAAAGCTGACTTAAGAAGCCCCCAAAGAAATGCAATTTGTTTTCAGAGAAAAAGTGAAATTTAGGACATGTAGTTGCGTCTCAAAACGGGTTCGAACCATGTAAAACCACCGTTTTGAGGACACTACATGTCCTAAAAATTTCACTTTTTCTCTGAAACAAATGCATTCTTGGGCTATCTATAAGTCCAGCTTGACTTATACGTTTCAAAGACATCACGAAGACGATCCATTATGGGTCTCAAAGGAAATCAGAAAAAATGGATAATATCATCAAATATAACAAAAAGACATGCCCCAGTAAAAGGTCGAAGCAATAAAGACTTGGCCCACACCCTCCAATGATTAAAGACCTAAGAAAGTTTCCGAGGAAAAATTTCATATTATCGTCGTTTTATCAAAAGGATTTGCTATATTGCAAAAGTCCTACACAAACTGACAGAGAAAACAGCCACGTCTTGATTTGAACCAAAAGAATGTGACATCGCTTTTCAGCGTCTTAAATCTGCTTAATGACAAAAAACCTATCATGGTTCCTACCCAGACATGTCCAAATCATTTTATACCCGACCACCGATGCTAGTGGCACAAGCCATCGCGCCGTTTTGCTTCCCAGGTCATGAAGATGAGAACATGTCGTTGCATATTTCAGTAGGTGCTCGTGTCTAAGCAATGAGCAGACAATATCTGTATCACTAGAAAAGAGCTTTGGCAGTTGTTAACTAAATCAAGCATTTTCACTCGACTATGTTGCGTACAAAATTTCTAGTATAGAACAACCATGGTGCTCTCAGCTGGCTTCGCGTTTTAAAAATCAGCCGAGAACAACTAGCTAGTGGATTCCAAGTTCTTGACCACATTACAATTTGAAATCCGTCATCGCCCTGGAAAAACAGGCATACTAATGCTGATGGGTTTTCTCGTCATCCTGTCCAATGCTTGTAAATTCTTTCTAGACAGGAAGACTAAAGACGCCCTTTGCATGTGTTAATCTGATTTGTCCATTTGCGTCATATACCCAAACTTCTAGTCTTGACCATGAATCCACTGATGCTCGCAACAAAACCATTACATAATGTTTGCATAGAACCTAAGCCCAGTACCAGAGAAAAAGTGACCTTTTCCTGCCAATCAAAGTCCAACGATGAACTCTCCTCTAGCCCAGAGACCAAGACCTGTGCTTAAAAATCTCTTCTTCCTGAAAGAGAAATACAAAGATGAATCTCCTAAGTGGCAGAAATTTCTCACTTCGTCTCCAATGTTAAAATCAAATATTGGTCACAATGGAAGAGAATTGAAATTGTAAATGGTGTTTTATACAGACGTGGGTGGACTTAGATAAAAAATTCCGACCGGCTTAACTTTTGGTTCCAAGAATGCTGGCCAAAGATGAAATCTTAGCATTATTACATGACTCTTGCTTTCAGTCACTTGGGTATAACCACGAGACCATACACAAAATCCGTGAACAGATTCTACTGTCAGTATTATATATCTTCATACCAGGAGATGGATAGAAAGATGCATAGAAAGTGTCCACAAGCATAAAGCTCCTTCCGGGACCAATTGGAGGAGCTATGGCCCAATACACTTGTGGTGCTTCCCTTAGAGGAGAGTAGCTCTCGATATTATGGGTCCATGCCTCAAAAACCAGAAATGACACAAATATCATTTGTCATATTATCTGATATTATTTTATCGAAATTGTGCAGAAGCCTACCAATGATATAGACCAAAGCTCAGTACTATTGCCAATTTCCGTGAGTCATTTTAGTCTGTCACCGATGGTTACCAGTACAGATAATTCGGACCAGGGGAGGCAATTCCAAGACTTAATCTATTCAGAGAACTATGTAAAATCCTTGGAATTGACCAAACAGAACTTCCCCTATCATCCTCAAGTGACTGGAACTAGTGGAACGAATAAACAGGTTACAATTGAGTGTTCAATGCTTAGCAAAACAATCAAGTAAAACGTCAGAGAGACTGGGATAGGAAAATTTGACCATTTTAATGCATAGATATCGGTCTATCTAATTCAACGAGAGCACTGAGAATCTCCTCATTTATGTGTGGTGGCACGTGAACCCCTTTTGCCTGTTGATTTTGTATATGGAAGAACCCAAGACCTGAAAAAGTGTCTGATTATGTTCAAGATACTTATGACGGAAATTGTGAAACAATTGCATGAAAAGTGCTCGTATGAGAATTTAGTAAAAGCGAAGTGACCGTCAAAAGATTGATATTATGATTTAAAGTACCAATTGACCAGACATTGTCAAAGATTGGGAGATGGATGTTTACTTTACCCTGCAAATATTAAAGGGAGATCCTCAAAACTTACTTAAAAAATGGGAGGTAAAACCCTACACCATAACCAGGAAGTTATCAGACCTGATATATGAAATAAAATTATCGTCAACGTCAAAATCTAGAATGTTCACAGTGAACAGATTGAAACCATTATTTAATATTGCGCGAAAATGAGAATCGAAGGCTTTTTGTCCATTCCCAGCACCAGAAAATAAACCCGTGCCCAGGGGATCCCGAAAATATCATCAAATTGATATTAATAATGCTCTTTTGAAAGTTAAAATGACTCTGTATGTTCCACCTGTATGAATGTATTCTTATTTTTTAATTTCTATTTCCTTTTTAATTAGTGTCCACAGATATTTTGGAAATTTCTTACCTGGCCATTTCTTCTCCCACTGCACCAAATGTAATGCGAGGTGGAAGGAGATCCATACAAGGAACCTAAAACTGTGCCAGGCAATGTGACGGAATGTTCATGGTTGACCGGGGTTCTGCCCGACTGTCGTACCTCGGTTCCTAAAACCAGATTTACAATTAAAACACCTTTCAGGAGATGCCCATTACCGACCCATTTCTCAAACCAACCAAAACCTCGAAGTGAACGTTACCCACATAACGTGAGGCCAGCAGCTGGACCTCTTCCCCCGTGTACTCTGACAATCTCGTCTCTCCCTCACTATCTCAGGAGGACCCATTAGAATCAATCCGAGTGCGGATTTTTCGAGCCTGTCTCTTTCCCAAGTGGCTTTCATCAAAGATTCACACCACCTTCCACTCTGATCAGGAAATCCAATGTACCACTCCGCAGAGTGTCTACACCTAACCATGTTCTAGTGATTCTCCAGCTCCAATTCCTGTGAAATACTCGAAGTCAGTGTCCCCAAGGGAGACCCGCTTGAGCCTGTGTCTGTGCCTCTGGACCTTCTAGTATGCCTTCAATTGCCAGGACCAGGACTTGCTCCGAGGTACTGATGTATTCTTCCCCAGCGGATCGATGGCCTGAAAACGCAGAACCTCTGCTGGTTCCAGATACCCTGAGATCCAACTTCCCCATCCTTTCGCCACCGATGCTGAACTTTCTTCGTAATCCGTACATTTCCCTTCTTCTATGGTGCTTCATAGCCCCACTATCTCTGTGTGGAGAAACTGCACAACTTCTAAAATCCTACCTTAGGATTTCAGCAAGATCAACATCTCTGCAACTCACAGGAACCGATCCCCGACGGAACTGGCATCACTAAGGAGAATCCGGCACATTTTCAGATGGAAAAAGTCATCATCTCCTGACACTTGCAAAGGAACCTAGGGCCAAGATCACAGTGGACGCCTTCACCCAGACAGATTTCTTTAACTCCGAGTAAATTATTTCTGAACACTCTATCTAGGTGATTTAGCATTGTTTAATAGTTTAATGGCACTGAAACTTCTGTTGGTTAAGTTTGTGTTGTCATATGCAGTAAGTATAAATTATTAAGATAATGTATACATATGTTTGTTTATTGACCAAGATTTTGGTTTATGTTGTAGTATGACATGTGCATGTAAATAAAAAATGTAAATAGAATTAAAATACCCAAGATTCGAGGACGAATCTTATAAAGCAGGGCGTAATGTAACGATTTTAGATTGACGATATTAATATTTGTTTACTTTGCATTGTAATATCATTAAATCACATATTGTGATTGCTGGAGTGTTGTTCCTTATACGATGTTTAATGTATATAATCTTGTGTTTATAAACATTGTTTTCTTTACCTTAATACTCGGTTCTACTGTATACGTTGCTTTGTACTTTCACTTTCCAATACTTCCAAGGCGGGAATTTATGTACAGGTTCTTTCCTAGATATGGAGGTCGACCAAATGGGTGATCGCGTAACGTCACTTGTGGTCACGTTACGTCAATTAACGATAATAATTAAAGCTAGGGATTTTTGAGTACCGTTAGATTTTCAAGTAGAATATAGATTTAGATTGCAGATTTGATTTAGAATTGGATTTAGATTGATTGGCTGAAACGTTTAGATTTGGAACATTTTATTGAGTATCATATTGGAGATTGAGATTACATTTGGATTATATATTTATTATATTCTTTTGCGTGATTTACGTTAAAAAACGGTTGATTAATTCTTTCTGACGAGTATGATGGTAATGGAAAATAGTACCAATTTACCAAGTTGTTATAGAGATTGGAAGTTCTGACAATTATGTTAAGGCAAAGTGACATAGTTGACTTATTTTTATTTTGTGAAACATGTAATTGTTTAATTTGTGAATATTTACTATCAGGAATATGAAAATTATAAAAATATTTTTCAACTTTATTGTTCTCGTTTTGCTATTCTTTATAAAAATACCGTTTAACCAGGTTTAAATCGCTACCAGATTTTATATAAAATTATCTGGTCGCTACCAGATCTCAGCCCAAGACCAGGGCTGTGATTTCAATTATTAATTATCCTATCCGCCGAAACTCAGTAGGCAAAAAACGCTACACTTTGTTGACTGTCATTTCCACTAGATCTGACCCCCACGGACGTAATCTCGCTTACTTTATTCGACTACGGGCTGCCCGGCGGGAATGTACCGTCAGCAGAGGATGCTTACTTCCTCCATGGGCACCCTATCCCTACCTTCGCTTTTCGGAGGTCCGGGTTGCCCTACACTCGATTTTAGTATAGTCTGTTTGATTAATGATTACGTTTAACACAGATTTAAAACCTGCGCGTATTTGTTGTACAATTCTTACCTGAAATTTTATTGCCCTAAACTTTCAAGACCTACGAAGTACATATAATATACATGAACACGTATTTCCCTGTATTGGACTATGCTCTTTTCACGGCGGGTGTACCGGTCAGCAGCGGCATGCTCACTCCCTCATATGGCCCACCTGATCCTAACCTTCGCTTTTTCGGAGGTCGTGTTGTCCTACACTGCGAATTTTGTTATATGTTTTTTGATTAATGATACATTTAACCGCGATGTTACCTTCGCCATTTGTAATAATACTTTTTGTTTTTTTTATTTTATTTTATTTTATTTTTTTTTTATTTTAAACTTTTTTTTTTTTTATTATTTCAATAGTTTAATTTTTATTTTATACCGATTGTAAATAATACTTTCTTTTCGTATTAACTTATAATTTTTTTTATCTCTGTGTATAATCTTTGTTTATTTTTTTATTGTTATTTTTTAAATTTTTTTTTTTACTTCTTTTTTTTTTACATTTTTTTTTTTACAATTTTTTATTTATTTTAATTTTTTTTTACACAAGTTTTTCTTTTTTTTTATATCTTTAATAATTTTTTTGTTTTCTTTTTATTTTTTATTTTTTTTTTATAATATGTTCTTTTTATTTTTTTTTTTTCTCTTAAGATTTACTGTTTTTTTAATTTTTTTATATTTTCTTTACATAAATTATATTAGTATTTTCTTTTAGCTTATCTTTTTTAAGTTTTTTTCCTTTTTCATTTATTTTGCTTTATATATTTTTATTATTTTATTTACAATTCATATTTTTAAAATAATCTTTTACTTTTTTATATTTTGTGCAGTTTATTTTTTTCATTTAATATTTTAATCTTTTTTTAATTAATTCTTTTTTAAATTTTTTTGATTTGTATTCTCTTCTCTGTTTTTTTATTTTATTTTTTTTTCTTTTTCAATTTTTTCTTTGATTCAATTTTTTTTTTTTATTGTATATTTTTTTTAAAACGCACTGGGCATGGAATAACAATGTGAATTTTGGGCTGCTAGAGCATTATACTTTCAAACCGAATCACCATGTCAGTACAAATGAACGTCCATGAGTAAGGGTGTTTTCCTATTAAATTGTTGGGCTTCAAAAGGCAAAGTCAAGCTTCTGGACATAAAGGTAATGAAATATGATTTCTATTTTAAATTCTTGAAGTTAACAATACCCTTCGGGAGATTGCGTAAGCAGGGATCTTAGTGAGCATTCTCACCAGTACCTCTTGTTATTAATG
>CAJDSM010033739.1:22736-36952 GCA_903981925.1 Ostrea lurida
AAGGTACCATCAGATTGACATTTAGGACTGGTGTTCCAACAATAACATATCCCTCTGTACATGTGGAATGGACACGTGGTCACCGACACACAAAGTCGTTTTATCAACATTGGGAATCAAAGCCAAATCCTAATGAATTCATCGGAGACAACTTCTCTCTGCGAATAACAAATTAACATTCCTTTATCAGATGCAAACATACCATTATCTTTTTGATGTTGAAAATGAATATGTGATACTAATTTTGGTGGACCGTTTGTGACAGGTTTCGAAAAATAATTTTCATCAACCTGGCTTAAATCCCAGAGTTTGGAAAAAGCACAGAAAAAAGACATAAGAAAGATTTATGAAAGGGTCTTAAAAAAGTCTAAACCTCAAGCCAATGAAGGAGAATAGCTTTCATGAGGGTGATACTCATTTCCAATGTTTTGTGACGTTATATGGAATGTTTCTCGTGAGACCTATAGTAAGGTACCTTAACTGGACTTATGTTATCCTTGAGGTACGGGCCATTCACCAGCAGTGATATCACCCAGGAGCTATAAATTTTGATGTATGAAGAAATGAAAATATCGTGATACTAAGTTTGATGACCGTATACGACACACTGTCGAAAAAATAATTTCTCATTAACGATGCTGAGGCTAAAGGTACCTGTATCGAGACAATGGGTTCACGGCGGAGTGTGACCGGGTTACTCCTCCTAGGCACCTCTGGAGTGTCCAGGGGTCCGTGTTGCCCAAACCTTATTTGTATTCTGTTGGCTTATGGGACTTGATCAATGTTCGTTCTAAAAGGGTACGCGAACGCAAATTGAACCACTACGGATTCTAATGATTCCAAAGTGATAGATATAGGAGATACATGTTCAGAATTTTTGTTTTTGCATGTAGGGGAAAACTAATAGAGAAATGTAAGCATGGAGGGACTAGCAATTGGTCATATTGCCTGCTTGGATTAAGTCGTCATAAATGTAAAATAAATCATCATAGAAACCTTATAACTTAAATCCAATAATAACAAGAGGTACTATGTGAGCAATGTCACCTAAGGATACCCCCTGCTTACCCCAATCATCCCGAAGGGTATTGTTACTTCAAGAATTACTTGCTGTGTTAATGAAATCAAACTACCTTTATGTCCAGAGAGCTTGACCTTTGCCCTTTGAACCCAAATTTAATAGGAAAACACCCTTGACCTCATGGACAGTTCATTTGTATGACATGGTGATTCTGAGGTTGAAAGTATAATGCTCTACAGCCAAAATTCACGATTGGTACTTCCATGCCAGTGCGTTTTAATGGTTGACCTTTGATCCCAAAAGTTCGATAGGGATACATCTTCGTCCCTCAGTAGTCCATATGTATGATTATGGTGCTCTAGGTGGAAAGGATACACTTTAGAGCCCGGAAACCATTTTGCTATTCATTGTCCAGTGTGCTTGACCTTGACCTTTGACCCCAAAATCGATAGGAAACACCATCGTCCCTAAGTAGTCCATATGTATGATATGGTGACTCTAGGTGGAAAGAATAACACTTTAGAGCCCGGAAACCATTTTGCTACTTCATTGTCCAGTTGTTGACTTTGACCTTTTGACCCAAAAATCAATAGGGAAGCATCTTCGTCCCTTAAGTAGTCCATATGTATGATATGGTGATCTAGGGTGGAAAGGATAACACTTTAGAGCCGAAACCATTTGCTACTTCAATTGCCAGTGTGCTTTGACCTTTGACCTTTGACCCCAAAATCATAGGGAACATCTTCGTCCCATGGGTACCAGTATGGCAATATGGTTATCCTGTGGAAAAGGATAAAACTTTAGAGCCCGGAAACCATTGCGCTCTACAGACGCACGGACGGACAACCCATTCCAGATAACACCCCCCCCAAAAACTTCGTTGCGGGGGTATAATAACCATACACGTATCTAATAGTTTGAAAATGATATAAAGAGTGGTATTTAATTAACTGTTGTATTACATACTGTAGCAATCAGGCACGCTGGAACTCCACACACCGCTGGAGGTACACGTACTCGTAACGCTTCCAGATATTACATAACCATCAGGACAGGCAAATACCACTGAATCCCCAACGCGGTAACTCCCGCTGATTATGCTCACATTATTAGAAATCACTGGAGGACCACAATGATCTATTGTACACAAAGGGAGTGACCTATCCCATAGCCCAAATCCTCCACACTGAAGACGACTGTTTCCTTGAAGAGAATATCCCGGATTGCAACGGTACACGACATATGATTGGAATGTAGTAGATGTAAAATCAGCTATTGCATTGGAAACATTAGGCGGAAGCCCACAGTTTACCGGAATGCAGCTCAAATCTATGCTCAATGTCCACGCCGCATTTTCGGTACAAGTAAGAATGGGATCTCCAATCCTTGAATACCCATACTCGCAGGTGTATGTCGCTATTTCATTGTATGTTCGTCCAGTACTTTGTACTGTCGCATGTGCTATTTCAGGTGGGTCACCACAAGAGACAATTTCACAACGAGGTATGCGGCCATACCATCTAGAGTTAGAACCACACTCAAGAGTCGAATTGTCGATCAAAGTGTACCCTCTTTGGCATTCGTATGTGACATTGCCTTGGAAAAAAAAGTCGTTTCCATTTACTCTAGCATTGGGCACATTAGGGGGTGGACCACAGTGAACTCTGCGACATCGTGGAGGAGTGCCAGACCAAGCTCCATTTAACTGACAGACTAAATTCTCTAATCCAATTCGTTCATATCCTTCTTTACAAATGTATGTTACCATATGCCCGTATGTGTGGACATCTCCTATTACCATACCATTTTCCACATAATCAGGGCTTCCACAGTTTACTGGTTTGCAAGAAGGAGTTGCACCACTCCAGATGCCTGTTTCAAGACAAGTAATGATTCTAGATCCAGAAAGTATGTACCCTTCGAGACAAGTAAAAGTTACATTATTGCCAAAAGACACATCGTCAAATTCAGCTTTTCCATTCGTCAAGAATCTTGGTTGTTCACATTTGATTTTTGAGCATGTTGGACCTGACCCTTCCCAAATCCCGACATTATTGCAGCGAACTGTGCTTTGAATTGACATGGTGTATCCAGGAAGACACGAGTAGCGAGCAGGTGCTTGGACTGCATACTGTGTACGGTCAATAGAAATAACAGCATTAGGGTAGACGGGAGGGTTCGTGCATACCTGTTGCTGACATATAGGAGGCACCCCACTCCATTCTCCTGAAAATGAACACTCCCTTTCGCTGTTGCCTATCAGTTCAAAACCTGTATTACATATGTAACGTATCTTTACACCAGCAGATAAGTCATTGAAATAAACGCTTCCATTCGAAATTGATACTGGTGTGGGACAAACAATTTGGTGACAAGTAGGTATCTCTTTTATACTCCAACTTCCATTTGAAAGGCAGGTAACTTGACCATCGCCGATGAGTTTAAATCCATTTTCACAACTGATCGATACACGACTCCCAAAAATCATGGACTTTCCAATAACAATTCCGTGTGCGATGGTGGGGAATTCTGGACATTCAATTATAGAACATGTTATTGTCACTACTGACCATACACCATTAGACTGACATCTGCTTACGGCAATCTCATTATTCTGATTTTGGTATCCGTCAACACAACTATATTGCACAAGGGAATTGAAGGTAAGAGTGCCATTTAACTTTGTAATTTTCGAATTGGGAACTGCTGGTAATAATCCACAAACCACAGGAACACAAGTAGGCAGTCGACCAGACCATGATCCGGAACTTTGACAGGTGTGATCTGTGTCTCCATTTTGCATTAAGTAACCTTGATTACATTTATATCGCACCATGTCACCGTAAAAGAATTCGGTCCTGTCATTATCAAGAATGACACCTTTGCTTATGGTTCTTGGAGGGGAACACTGAATTGCTATACATTTTGGGTCTGTTCCACTCCATGTTTCGTTGATGGTACAAATTCTCCAGCTAAATCCTTCGAGTTGATATCCTTCATCGCATGTATAGGTGATAAAACCTCCAATATTGTTTGATTTCACATTTGTTTGGCCATTCAATAAAGATGGAATTCGGCACAGCTTCGCTTGACACGTTGGCTCATCTCCCGACCATTCACCGGAGGAAAGACAAGTTCTAGACGATTCTCCGATTATTTTGTATGTTTCAGGACAATTGTATTGAACCACACTTCCAACATTAAGCGTCGTGAACGAGACAGAAAGATCTCCTATTCCTCTAGGTATTGGACAATTTACTTTCTCACATCTCGGGTTAGATCCGCTCCAGGTTGCGTTTGCACGGCAAGTTATAATCTCGTCACCGATTAACCGATATCCAGGCATACATGCAAATCGGAGAGAAGCGTTGAAATGATTAGCTGTTCCTGAAATATGTCCATGTTGTATTTGAAAGTTACCAGGACAAAACACAATATTACAGATGGGATTTGATCCACTCCATGTGCCGTCCCTCAAGCAAGTGCGTGTTGCATCTCCGAGAAGTGTATGTCCTTTATCACATTGAAAGATTGCCAAGCTACCTACTGTACCATTCTCGAATTCAATATGTCCATTAACAAAACCAGCAATGTTGAGGCTGGATGTGTCGCATTCTATTGCCACACATTTAGGTATATATCCATGCCATTGCCCATCTGATTCAAATTCTAGAGTCGCGTTTCCAACTAATTTGTAGCCATACAGACATGAATAAGTGACCGAGTTTCCGCTACTTAACACCGAGGCATATTCTATGGCTGGTGGTTCTTTCCATTTCACACAGACGGGATTCATTCCACTCCACAATCCATTATCCAAACAAGTTCTTTCTGAAGCACCAAAAAGTACATATTTTCTGCGGCACTGAAACGTAACGTTAGATAAATACTCAGTTTTGAAATTTGAAAAGATTCCATTGGCAAGATGAGGACGAGGACAGTGAACTATTTCACAAATTGGTATCTTGAAATCCCACTCACCATTCGCAAGACAGTGTCTTTTCGTAGCTCCATTCAAATTGTATCCATTGTCGCATTCGTATGACACAACGGATTGGTAAGTAGATGAGTTTCCAAAACTCCTGCCATTGGAGATAACTTTTGATGGTGTATCGCAAACCACTATATCACAAGAGGGATCAGTTCCTGACCAAGTTCCTGACGACTGACACGTGCGTTGAGAGGAACCTTTCAAGACATATCCAATCTCACATTCATACGAGACAACGGAATTGTACATTAAGCCGGAAATATTTTTCCTACCATTCGAAATATCATTTGGTTCCACACAAGACTTCGGAGCACATACCGGCTCGTCTCCACTCCATGATAATGTATTTTCACAACGGCGAACATCACTACCAATTAATTTGTAGCCCGGGTTACAGGAATAAAGCACGACAGATCCAAGTGATCTATCCTTGAAATCAAATTTTCCATTTTGAATCGGTAATGGAAGAGGACATTCGTCTGCCACGCAAGATGGAAGTATACTTGACCATGTTCCGTCCGGTTGGCATATTCTCGTTGATTCCGTTGCAAGTTTATAACCCTGTGAACAAAAGTACTCAACTCTGGAACCAAACACGTTGCCAGTTATGGTATAGTTACCATGTTGTATATTCATTGGTGTTGGGCACGTTATTGCTTCGCAAACTGGAGGAGATGGCTCCCATCGTCCACGAGTTCCACACTGTAGTGTACCAGAACCGTTCAATTTGTACCCTATTTCACATGTGTAGGTGACAGTGTCTTGATAGTACACACCGCTTGAACTTTGCTGACCATGTCTGACGATTGGAGGGGCGCCGCATTCCTTCTTGGTACATCCGGGAGGAGAACCGGACCATGCTCCACTCCCTTCACACGTGCGTTCTGCTGTCCCTTGTATGTCATACCCAGGGAAACATCCGTAAGTAGCAATACTTCCGAATACATTTCCGTTTTGTTCAAAAAGACCATTTTCAATATTGTCTGGCTGACCACAAGAGACAGGAGAACAGGTTGGTGCTTTACCGCTCCATTTCTTATTTGACTGACATCTTCGTGTGGTATTTCCACTAATAATGTAACCAAAATTACATCTATAGGAAACAACACTATTGTATGTATTCACTGGGGCACTGATAACTCCGTTGCCAATTAAACCAGGGTCTCCGCATTCTACTGGATGACATTCTGGGGGTAAGGGGTCCCAGGTCCCGTCTTCTATACATTCTATTGTATTTGTCTCACCGACAAGTTCATAACCAGTGTCACATCTGTAAATAACAGGACTGAGATAGGTCAGACCCTGCACGTCAGCGACAGAATTCAGCAAGGTTGGTGGTTGTGGACATGTGACGATTTCACACTGCGGAATGTTACTTCCCCACTGACCATTAGGTAAACAGGTTATCTGTCCTGTAGGATTGGTATCGGACAGGCGGAAACCAGGATCACATGTGTAAGTCAGGATATAACCGACAGAGTACTCCTCTTGTGTCAGGGAAACTTGTCCATTGTTTATTACGGGCACATGTTTACAGGTCTGTGGGTCACACGTGGGGACACTTCTGTCCCATGTGCCATCTTTCTGACATGACACGAAATCATGCTTCGTTAAAAGCTTGTATCCTACATTGCAACTGAAAGATACTTCTTCCCCGGTTCTAAAATTCTGTTTACTATTGGACGGAATGGTGTTTTCCGATAGCTGTGGTAATTCGCACGTGATCTCTAAAAACAAAGTCAAGGAATTAGAAACTATATGTATGGACCATCTCATATACTTGTAGGAGTACTCTTTCTAGGTAATACTACCTTCACAGACAGGTGGGTCTCCTTCCCACGTGCCGTTTTCGTTACAGTAGCGCCTCGCAAGCCCTTTCAGTCTGTAGTTCTTGTCACATCTATATCTGATGGTGCTCTCGTAGTAATAGTCTCTCCCGTCTATGTATCCGTTATCAAACATGCTCGGAAAACCGCAGTATACACCTGTCATACAAGATTATCAAATTCATTGCCCATCATCTTCATTTCTTAATCAATTCACGATTCATTAAATCAATTGGAAGCATTTTATGTGTTTAGAGTTTGAGTTCCTGGTATATATCATTTCATTAATCACGAAAGGATAATGAATAATTTTGAATTATTCAAATAAACATAAATGTCTATTGTTAAGTAAAGATGAGAGTAAAGTGGATGAAATTCACAAGGCTGGAAGTGGTAAATGATTAGAGGCCAATCTATTTGGACATGAAACTTTTTGAAGAGTTATCTGTCCTTGTAAAAATACGAAAACTCTAATTTTCTAAAATTAAATGTGTGCGGTAAATAATTAATATTATTTCATGTTTCCATAAAGAGAAAGTGTATGTGGCTTTTTACCAAAAGATTTGTATACTTGTACTTTCTTTCTTTTAAAATAATTTGATAAAACATGTTCTTCCCGTAGACTTCAATGCCAACATCTGAGTGAAATAAATCAAGCAGTAATCAAAATTTTGAAAATTGTTATTGTTGAATATTTTCATTTGAGGAATCCTTCAAATTGATACCACAATTACAAAATTCCCACCATCCATTTACTATATATGAAATATGGTCGTTATGCATTGAATACCTCATTTGCATAATATTGTAGAGAAACAGAATGTCGAAGTTTCTTCCAGCGTTACTGTTCACTGAAGATAACTTTAAAGCATTTATTAGCGTTGTCCTTACGTTGACACTGAAACTCCACTCCGCTCCATTCTCCGGTTACCAGACACTGCCTGATGTCTCGATCCAAGAACATAAATCCCTTCAGACACGAGTACTTGACGGTGGCCCCGGGCCCGGTGGATGAGAACTCGGCGTGTCCATAAATAGGTTTCACGGGCACCGGACAACCTGTAAATGTGGAAGGTAATCAGACGACAATCTCCCTCCAAAACAACCACAGTAACTTTACGTGAAAGAATAATGGTATTTATTTTAAGAGTGAATGCAATTTTCATTCTATTGTTCAAACTCTTACCGTTTTTGTAGAGTCCATTGTTTTATAAAATAAAAGGTTCTCTGCTAAAGCCACAAGCATTAATTGGATTTTTATTAGCAGCCTGTATTGTAGCTGGTTAAACACAACAAGGATAATCGTCATTCGATGAGTCAAGCATATTTCTCTCATTTAATTAAGCCAACAATTCTTTACTGGTATCAAGCCTGACAAACACAAGTTTCCCAACATTTATTTCTTATTAAAGACGATTAAATATACATGATAAACATTACATTAAAATAGAATCCTTCACATTTACTAAACACATCTTGTTAAAGTAAACTGAATAACACCTTCACCACTAAATATGAATATAAATTCTATTTTTATAAAAATGCCTCGTGTTAAAGAGACATCGTGCGCATTGTTATTTCTATCTGGTCAACACTGTCTGAACACACTATTTTTTCATATACTGACGTCATGAAACATCTCCAATTATACATTGATACAATGACGTCAAAATGTTTCTCTAAGCTGCTCATAAACGTATCTACTTCTCTCGTCATATGTTGACGTCAATAGCTCCTATAATTACTTGGATATACATTGACATCACAATATTTTTTTAACTACCTATGCACATTGTGACATCCAATACTTTTTTGATTATCACAGTTACATTTCGTAATAGACGAAGTTAGAAAATGAGTCAAACAATAGACGAGAGAAATACTACAGATTGGACAATATTTCTCTCTTAAATCACGTAGAAAAGTATCAAAAATGAATAGAAATATATGCTACCTGTACATTTAACACATCATTGCTTTTATAACTTACATGCTTACAATAAATTACACTCACCATATACAAGTATAATCTATATATTAACATATGGGCAATATATATGAATGCATTAAATGAATACATGTATACATCATTGCTCATGGTTTGGCCGCTATTTGCTGCAAAATGTTATGATATTACAGTCTGATTACATCTAAATCATACATTTTCTGGGATTGCAAAGCGAAGTGTTAGCAGTATAATGTATACAAGAAGCGCCCCCTGTCAGCCGTTACCTCGACAGAAATTAGACGGTTCCGCTTTCAAAGTGCCGTGTAGCCCTTTCTGTATGTCGGGCCACGCAATCACATTGCCCACGAATCTCTCACACGAAATTCTCATGTCATCGATCTCGTCGAAAGTAAGCTCGCGATCCCAGACGTTAAGGTAGGTGATTTGGCCAACGAATGATTCTACACTGGTGTATGATCCGTCCTTATCCTGCTCTTGACCAATCACGAACTTCCCGCCACCTTTAAATAAATGAATGCGCTGTTGAAGCAAAGTTTTCCTCTGATAAGATAGATAACTTTTTACACACTGATTTGACTACGGACTGTTCCGTTTACCTGATCGAGACTATGGGCTCACGGCGGGTGTGACCGGTCAACAGGGGATGCTTACTCCTCCTAGGCACCTGATCCCACCTCTGGTGTGTCCAGGGGTCAGTGATTGCCCAACTCTTGTTTTTGTATTCTATTTAGGACTTCCGAGATTGATCACTGTTCGTTATCTTTTCCTTTACATTATGCATCATCGAAATATGATCGTGTACAGAGATGGACTGGAAAGGTATTTTGCATTTTTGTCATTGCAGTATGACCGTCGTTTGGGTCGCTTAAAATCTTACATAGAAAGTGTCTGTTTTTTTGTTTTGGCAGATAAACCTTCCAAGGAATCAAATTTCAGAAGCATTTTAAAGAAAATATCTGTGTGCCGACAAATGCACAATCATAGTGCATTAGTATCAGACACCGACAGCACGTGAGCAAAAGGCGACCGAGAAATTTATCTATAGTTCATTTAGTTGATTGGCATATGGTACTAGTATTACCCTGTCATATCGGATCGAATCATGCACTATTATTGAACAATAATTCAGTATGCTTCTGTGAATACAATAAAGAATAGGCTACCTTTGATGGTATGGCCACTAGCTAGCCTGTAACCGGTGTCAAAAGCCAAGCCGTCTATGTAGATTTTCCAAGCTCCCCGAATTGACGACCATGTGAATACGATATGATGCCACTTTCCGTCATTCGCTTCAACGTCGGTCGTCTTCTGTTGATTATTGACGTACACAACAAATCTAAAACACGACCAATTTATCATTAAAACACAGTTCTCTCAGACGTTTTTTAAAATGTGTAGTCTTCTTCATGTCAAAAGTATGTCGAAACATGGACATATTAAGTTTTTTATACTGTTTCTTGTGATTACCCGTCGTAGCTTGTGACGGTAAGTGCGTTGTCCATGTCAGAACCGGAAGAGTAGGAAAACGGAGTCCCCTGGTTAATGGTATCATTTGTTTTCATCCAAAATGATACCGTCACTGCCGTTAGGTCTTGTTCAATCGTGGTAGCCGTATAATTGAATGTTCCAGCGTACGGAAACTCAAGCAAGTAGTTCATTGCAAGCTCTGCAAAGATCGAGCATTTTTCAAAATTACGTTTTCAAAGAAAATATCTTGCCGATTTCGAAATATTCATTACCTCTTTCACATCGCTCTCCTGCGAATCCCTTTAAGCAGTGGCAGACGAAACCGTTCACACTGTCTTCACATCTGGTGGCGTTTACGCACGGATCTGGGTCACAGTCATTAATATTGATTTCACACTGGTCTCCAGTAAAACCGACCAAACACTGACATCTGGAAGGACACAAAACATTATGCATGGATTTGTTACATTTTATATATATCTTTTCAGAGGAAACGTTTTCTTGAATAAGAAAAAATAAATAAAAAACAGCCGTCACCTACAACGATATCATGTCATGGGCCGTGTACCTACCCAAGTATTGTTGGGTTTACCTATACGTGGCTATTCCGTCCTCACACGAGCCACCATTTTGGCACGGACCACTATCGCAGTCGTCATGGTTAATTTCACAGTTCGTTCCCCGAAAACCTCTAGGACATGTGCAATTGTATCCTCCTAATTCCTGATGACAAGTGCCGTTATTGAGACAGGGCGAGGTTCTACAAAAGTCAACAGTTACGTTGCACGTTGATCCTGCAACAGACGAAACAAATCGTTACTGGAAATGAAGGTATGTGAATTAGTGCAATCCTCATACAGAATATTGTACATGCACCAACACACCAAGACAGTCTTATAAATTTTAAATGAAAGAAGTTTTGGAAACATTTTTCAGACCTTTGAAGTATTCTGGACAGCTGCAGGTGAAAGCATTCGCAAGATCTTGACATGTTCCATTGTTTTCACATGGCTCAGAGGCGCAGTCATCTATATTCACCTCACACTTATCACCTGCAAGATTTACAGAGCTTTCATCCATTGTTCAAATGTCTCCCTCGAAAATGTCTCCACAAGACACATCACTGAAACAATTCCCTTACCGTTAAAGCCCGTGGTACATATGCAGCTGTAGTTCGTTAAATGATTCGCGCATGTCCCTCCGTTCAAGCACGGTGTACCTTCACAGTGGTCAATTCTGGATTCACAGTGTATCCCTATAAAATGTCATACTTTCATTTTTCAGATTTGAAATTGTTAATTTTGAAATTAAAAGTTGCAACCTATTATTTATGCGTGATATATGTTTTAGAATTCTTTGTATATGCAATTCATCAAAATAAACTGTCCTCATGTCCTAATTATACAAGTAATCTTTGGTTGGGAAGCTAATGAAATAGTTAATACTTCAAAAATGAAATCGATAATGTACGACGGTGTCTATTCGATCAATAATAATGACTTTCATTCGTATGTCGATTCAATATTATCCCAACGAATCGTGGAAATAAAAGTACACCACAGAGTCTTCCATGTCTTCTTCGTACTTGGATATTTTATTGAATATTGACCTTAATGGCAAACTACTACTCAACTTATGACAAAGGGACGATTTCAGCTTCTCCATCGTCAATTCCCATATTATGTAGCAATATTCCATCATCATCTGCATATAGTGTGTATGTCTCTCAACTTATCGACATGCAAGAGCTTGTTCTGCATATGATCAGTTTTTTTCGAGGAAAGCTACTTACAGATAAGTTGTTGCAGGAGGTTTCAACTAGTTCACTTGTCACGTATAGGCAGCATTTCGTTAAATTATTAGTGGTCTTTATAACAATTTAGTTTACCAGTATGACTTACCATTGAGTCAAATACTGTCTTGATGTGTTTCATGCCATTGTTAAGCGCTGTTTCACTCATGATTTGATGCGAGGTTGTTCCTTTACCTGATCAAGACTATGCTCACGGCGGGGTGAACGGGCAACAGGGATGCTTACTCATCTGTGCACGTGATCACCTCTGGACGTCAGGGGTCCGTGTTTGCCCAACTCTTGTTTTCATATTATATTTGGATTACGAGATTGATTCACTCTTCGTTATCTTTGCCTTTACATATGTCAAAGTTTAATTTTTCCTGCAAGGGAAAGCAATACTCTCTGGGGTGTGTGTAATATAGTGACAATTCACTGTATCCTCTTTTGTTTTGTGTGTAGTTTATTAATCGAGGCAGGCTACTTACAAAACAGTTGTTTGCAGGGTTTCAGTCATCATTAAAGGTACATTTCGCAATTTTATGTCGATATAACGATTTAATTTGCCAGTATGGCTGGGTTAAATGCTGTCTGATGTATTTCTTAGCAATTTGTAAGCCGTTTTTCATACACTGATTTGACTTCGGATTACTCCGTTTACCTGATTAAGACAATGGGCTCACGACGGGTGTGACCGGTCGATAGGGGATGTTTACTCCTCCTAGGCACCTGATACTATCTCTGGTGTGTACAGGGATCCGTGTTTGCCAAACTCTTGCTTTTATGTTTTATTTGGGACTTACGAGATTAAATGTTCGTTATCTTTGCCTTTACATTGAACACCATGTACAGTTGAACTACTATTGATTCATTAATCTGTTCCCTGCTTTTAATTTTCTCGCAAGAAACTACAGTTTAAAATTGGTGGTATCATCATGTAGGTATACATTACGGTTTCCAATTCCTTGAAATTTCGTGACCATTTCTTGGTAAGTGGAATGAACGTCAGAATGTCGCAAATGACCACAGAAGTCAGGTTTAAGCAAATAACTCCGTGACCTTGTTATTCATATTTTGATATACATGTAGTCCTACGGAACTCGTTTATTTCCTACATAGCTTGTAAGACGAGTTATGATTGGCTAACAGGGTATGTGTAAATTTCTGTACACCTAGCTGAAACCGGACGTGATAAAGTGACGTTTATCTCAACGCAAGGAAAACAAATAATGACATGTGTTCCCTCCTCCTAGGCACCTGATCCCACCTCTGGTGCGTCCAGGGGTCCGTGATTGCCCAACTCTTGTTTTTGTATTATATTTAGGACTTACGAGATTGATCACTGTTCGTTATCTTTGCCTTTACATTCCTACGCCATTCAATGTTTTTATGTCACCTTATTTATCCCTACCTCGTAAAAAAGTAAAATACCCGACATGAATTTCCTTATTTTCAATCACTAAATTAGGAAAGATTGTTTTAGTACACTAATACGTATGCCTCACCTAGTTTCTTCAAAATATTTTAGGGGGCATCTTTAAAGTTGAAAATTAAGAATTACGGTAGATAGCAGTCACCTGTAGTATGATGTATATTATGTGCTTTAACCTGGAGTCAATGATCTAGGCCAAGAGACAGAAAGGTTATGATTCAGACAAAATAAATACCGAAAAACGTCTATTATTTGACCTTCACATAAAGATCAAGGGTCATCAACGATGGCATATGGCACTGTCGTATCATGGTATACCAACATACCAAATATCAAAAGCTTATGCCAAAAGGCCAAAACGTTATGTCCCGGACGAAATAAAACGCCCCCAAAATATCTATTACTTTGTATTTGATCTTCACATAAAAGATCAAGGTCAACGGTAATAAAACATGGTACTCGACACACTGTCTTATCAAGATATACCAAGACATCAAATATCCAATGCCCATGTCAAAAGACATAATGTTCTGGCCCATACAAATTTTGTATTAGAAAAAAATTACTGAAACAATATGTCTAACTTCTGGGGAGGACATGATAAATTACATGTAATATCATTTAGTTACATAGGAACTTAGTACTAGGGCTGCGTATCGGGTGAAATTTTCGTATCGCGATATATTGCGATATTTTCAAATGTATTGCGATATGTATC
>CAJDSM010033740.1:0-10149 GCA_903981925.1 Ostrea lurida
TAACTCATTTATTCTGGAAAAGAATTATTTTCGATTATGCAATATATATCTCAGGTCATAGCGGACCTATCGCCCCAAATTAATAGAAAAAAAACCCAACAAAAATTCACGATTAAAAAGAACGAGAAAATAAAATCTATCAGCAATAATAACGACCATTCGTTTGAATATCTCCCCTATCGTTAATCCCTCTCCTCGCTCCTCTCTCTCTTCTCTTCTCTCTCTCTCTCCTCTCTCTCTCTCTCTCTCTCTCTCTCTCCTTCTACTCCTTCCTCCTCTCTCTCCCTCTGACTCACGTATAAAATCTATGAACAGCTGCAATTTAGTATCCCTAAGTGTTCCCTGCTTTAACCACATCGCAAACAGTCCCGTCGACAAAATTAACATGTGTATTTCATAATACATGTAACTATCTACCTTAACTTCCCCTGATTGAAGATTTTTGATCGACCACTAGCTAAGGTTTATACAATGAAAAGACAACGTGTTTCCTGTAGGAATACATGTGGAGTTTATCGGGTTTTTTTTTCATGGATTATGATAATAAAGGAAATTTTGCCACTACTTGGGTATTTTCGACAAGTGTACACGTACATATCGGGTCCTTTACAGATGGTATGAGCATTACAGGTAAATTGTCGTCCGCAAAATTCAATGCGTTTTCAAGACGAGTATGCATACATTGCATATACAGATGTATAAAGCTTTTTATTTTAAATTTATTTTTCAAAATTGTAGGATTTTCTACAGATATATTATTACGGTATATTATTGTGAATTTTAGCACTGCTTGGTATCCTAAAATGTTATTCCCCGTAAAATATGTACGTGTCACCTGTCGAGGTCATCCGCACAGGTAAATCAGAACTGATGTGAAGTGAAGCGAAGTACAGCTCATCCCCTTATATACCCTGCAAATCCTGACACATAGAACAATAGAATATCCAACTAATATGGCGGATTTGCGAGGAAATATGACGGACTTGAAGAATATTGTTATATTTATGAATTCATGTCAGCTTTAAACACAGGTAAAGGTGAAATCCCTAAAGGAAACGGCCGAGGTTTGCCGAATGATGTAATGCTAAAAAGATGTACCCTTTTATTAAAAAAAAAATGCTTTTAATCTATGTTGATGTCTCAGAAAAAAAGAAGAAGCGTTGCTGTATGCCAAGCCCTTACACATCTATTTATAGAGTGCACCGCGTTTATTGATTCCCTTACACACATGTACCCCGGACTAGGGTTAGCTTGATGACGCGACCTCTATCTATAGAATGCTTTTTACCCAGGATTCCAATCTACGCAAGCGCATTGGAAGGTTTAACTCACAACAAATTGTCAGTGCCGCGGCACTCACAAAAAAGTTATGAACAGCAATGCATTATATCCTTTATGGAACACGCCCAAGGTGAAGATGTCCAGTAATTAAGTAAAAATGTTTATGTTAGACTCCATAACATCTCTCGTTTTTATGAAGAACACTATCAGCTGTTTTTTCATATGCATAGCTGATTCTGATAAACATGGACACGCTGACTTTTTCTCCACGTGCACGGTCACGTGCTATCGTTTTTAATTCTATTCATAAATATCAAAAGCCTGTTTCGGTGTTTCCGAATAATAATATTCCGATATGCCCATGCGCAAGCTGACTTTTCCCCATGCCATCCGGGTTCACTTCGTTACATATTTTCTGCGTGGACGTCATGGCCCACTTGGTAAAAGCTTTTCATCTAAAGCCCTATTTACACGATATGCTTTGTCAGATGTGACTTCACATCTGACTTCGTAGTTCCATTTACTTGGTATGATTTAGTAAAAACCATCTGACTTGACAGACGGAATAGAGCATGTCTCTATTCCATCTGACTCCATATCTGTCTTATGATTTTCCTATTTACAGTAACAGTAAATAATCAATCAAGCACTGTCAAAACTTGGCCAGTTTTTGAAACTATTCTTTTCTACAACCTCACATCTGTAAGAAAAAGAATGGAATAGTCGTGTAGAACACGACGGCCTTTGCCAAAATTGTAAATTTTCCGGTCTTTGGGATAACGGTTCTGACTCTAGGGTGTGGCTGATCAACTAAGTATATTGTGTTTATGTGTTAAACATTTCAATATCACCTTCTTTAAATCTAGTGGTACTAACTACTGAATCAGTAAATATAAAAACTGAGCAGGTGTCCTCGACCAAAATTTCAAATTTCATAATCCAAGGGAGGATTTTTGTTTTCTGTTGCGGCCACTTTTTTTTTTAGAGCGTATCAATGTCATAAAGTTTTTATTTCAACATGATGAACACTTTCAGGATATTGATTCCCATCCATATCTGTTCTATCCTCACGGAAAATGTATTATCTAGTTCTGTGAAAATAAATGATAATGAATACACTTCTTCTTATGCTGTTCTACAGACAAAAATTATGAATTCATCTTAGCGCGTGTGTTAGTCGTAGTTCATGATAGACAAAACACTGAAAGTTGTAACGCTGAATGAATGCAAACATGAATGAATCAGTTCCCAGTCATAAATCATCATCATTAGTACTTAAGATTTATATGAAAGCTTTTCTTGCACTTGTCGTACCCGGTAAGTGGTGATGAAATAAACAATGGAGATGAATGACACTCGGAAATTCTACAAAGGGAATTGTAGCAATGCAATACAAAAATGTATATGTTTAAAATCTTTTAATATTGAACTATATCCAAATTACAAAAGGTGGTATTTGCCACAAACCTTATAACAAGGAAAGAAAAGGTGAAGATACTGTAGTAATGACTCAAATATAAACACATTTTGTAGAAACATTGCTCAAATGTACATTGTAGGTACAACTGTACTTATGAGGCTGTGCAACGTGTCATATCTATATTATTTCAACTGTTGTACCAGAATTATTTGGTTTACAGACACATGTCACTAAGGCATTTCTAATGCACGATCAAGTGGCAGTCACATGTCATGTTCACGTGATCTCATCTCATTTTGTTACTCTAGTACATGTACCATGTCCTCTGTTTAATTTTTTACTCTTATTGCTATGTTTCTTGGATGTATCTTGACCATTAGGACTCAGGGACACTTGACAATCATCCATATTGTTTTTCATATCGGGTGCATAATGTATAAACGTCTAGGCTTTTCTAGTCAAACATTTTTTACTGATCTGGTGTTTTCAGGCATAATATTGTCCCTAGTCTGTTTTATTCCTACTGTATATATATGTTTGTTCACTGTCATTTATTCTATTTATTCCGACTGTATATACGTGTACCTTTTCGTCATTCATTGAATTATATCTGAATAAATGACCATTCTTTTCCTTAAGGTGGGTGTTTACTGTTTTGCTTTATTGCCGACAAACCAACATAAATATAATTATGCCTCTTCGTAATTCGTTGTTTTACGCGTTTCCAAACCTAATTTTATTCAGATGCATTTGTAAACTAAAAAAAGAGTAACGCCTATTATATTAGAAATAGGTTCACTTATTTTGGTCATTTTACTTAAAATTTACGACCAGGATTGCGCTCTTATTTAAGTACACCATGGCTACCCCATTATGAAAAAAAAATAATTTGAGGAGACATTTCAGTCATTTGTATGCTACGAAAGAATAAACATTTAGATAAAAAAAAATCATAAGTAAGATATGATATTACCAAAAATAAAAAAGAATGTGACGGTAGTTACTATATAAGAAATGAATCTTATATTTGTTCGGTGATGCCAAGTATCACCGAATTTTAGACGGTAAAACTCATCAATACGTCGCAAGTTTTACGTCTAAACATATCAGTGATTAACCTGCATTAGTATAAGATTTATTTCTTTTCATTATATTTATATTTACAAAACACAATAATTGTATTTTAGGATTGTTGTTTTCATTTGTACGATGATCGAAAAATCACCTCAATTCTTAAAAGGTGTTTTAACCAATGAGAGTCGGCGCTAGGTGATCACGTGAAATAAAATCAAATGATTTCCAAATACCCGTGAAAAGCCCAGGCATCAAGTACAGGTTTAGTTAATTGCATCTGAGTTATCTTGACCCCACCTGCTGCCACTAGTCAGTTTTTTGTGTAAGGATACTCATTATGTGATGCATATATAAATTTGTGCATAAGGTGCTCAGCGTTGTTTACACGGTGCATTTATTTCATTCTTTGTATTTTGTGCACGTTTACTTGTACTTTATTTTGATAATGTAAAAGTGATTTACAGAGGATAATTTTTCTTTGGCAACAAATATACTTGTAAACTGTACATGTAGTAAGAACTTATGGTGAAAATTCCATTTTGTATATGCTACCACTTGTGAATTGTAATATCTCCACTAAAGTTTTGTATCATAAAGTAAGTCTGCAGGGAGTGAACAAAGTATCAAAACGGTAAATCTAGTCCAAGAAAACACATACAAAAATCGAGTAGTAGGGCAACACGGACCTTCGCAAAAAGCGAAAGACAGGATGCTAAGTGCCAAATGGAGGAGTAAGCTATCCCTCTGCTGATCGGTCACACCCGCCGTGGAGCCCGAGTCAAATCAAAGTAAATACGTGTTACCGTCGTCAATCTTAGATGTCATAAGTGTTTTATTATAGTTTCATTCAGAAAATTATCATTATATATTGTGATCAATAAATTTTCTTTCAAAATACATGTTAGTTTGTTTAGTTTTGATGGGTAGGTGATGGAATGAGGAGGCATATACATGTGTGTGTATGTATATATATATATATATATGTGTGTGTGTGTGTGTGTGTGTGTGTGTGGCTTTTGTATATCGTATTTTATTCCACACTGGCTACACAAGGAAGCAGATATGTGTTGAAAGATAAATGACATTTTATCTTTTCGTCTTCTTCACTTCCATAAGAGATTACTCAAGTCCAGTCAACTTATCAGATTTACACATTAAGATTTCTCAAATGATATACCATTATGTATTTAGGCAAACATTTCCATTCAAATGAGTAACTCTACCTAACAAGTACAAGTTTTCTGAATTGTATTTCCGGAAAAATCTTTGAGGGTCACCAGGTAAGTTACGTACACGGTAGAATTTTTTGCAAAAGTTTTAGTTTATCAAAATTTGTGCACCTAATGGACTTGTATGTTTTTTGTGGGGATATTATTCAAAATGTAGAATGAAAAAAATTGGGAAACAATATGAATTAGTCTATCAGTGTTTTATTCATATACATAATATCATAGAAAAAGAAGTCCTTGGTATAAGTTGGGTATAGGAAAAACTGAGTTGAAGATTTCACATTATCATTTATTCTATAGAGCGCTTTCGCCCTACGGCTAGTGGAATTTCAAATATATAATAACAAATATTGTTGTTAGTTGAAATTCCACCGAAGAGCCGTAGGGCGAAACGCACGTGAAATAAATGATACTGTGAAATCTCTCCTCTCTCTCTCTCTCTCTCTCTCTCTCTCTCTCTCTCTCTCTCCTCTCTCTCTCTCTCTCTCTCTCTCTCTCTTATATATATAACCACAAAGTGAAAACAATAAATGCATCATATGATATAAATTGTATTCAACTTTAGAAAATGTCGCATTTATGAACATTATGCGTAATTTTAAAAGTATCATAAATAAAGAAATTGATATATCTACATATATGAAGATTGTCATAAGGTTGTAACACCTCACGTAGTATACACAAGTCCATACACAACCCTCATAGCATGTACTACCGGAGGGCAGGTCCCCTCCCTGTAGTTGTAAAAAAAATCATTATAAGCACATTGACAATCATAAAACAGTTTCACATTTAATCTAGTTTTCCTATAGATTTCGTAGCAATGTATCCGATTGTTTTTAATTGCAAATTTCAATTTCCATGTAGATCACTGATGTATGAAATATATTGATGTTTTGCTCATGCATAAATAAAAGACGTTTTCAAAGTAGAGTTATATTTTGTTAATTAAGCGTTTTACCACGTAGCAATATTATAGTTTTGAAAAATTACTTTTCAACATCTACAGATCAAAATATTCCGATCTCTCTCTCTCTTCTCTCTCTCTCTCTTCTCTCTCTCTCTTCTCTCTCTCTCTTCTCTCTCCTCTCTCTCCTCTCTCTCTCTCTCTCTCAATTTTTGTCATTATAACAATGATACCTACCTTAAATTTATATAGATTATTAAATGAATGATGAAGAAGCAGCATTTTTAAAACGTTTTATGCACAATCATTTTATAATGGTATGAAGATACCGGTTTTCTCCATCCCGCAGCTTTGTTATTTTTTCTCGCCGTAACCGGAACAACAAGTAATGTCTAATGGACTTTTTTTGTTGTAATATAAAATTAAATGATAAGAAATAAATCTTATATTTTTTTCGGGTGATATGCAGGTTATCATCGGGATTTTAGACGGTAAAACTTTTCATCAATGCGCTTCGCATTGATGAGTTTTACGTCTAAAATTCGGTGATACCTGCATCACCCGAAAAAAATATAAGATTCATTTCTTGTGTCATTTGTTGATGACGATTGTAGATTTTGAAAACTTAATGATGAAAAATATTAATTGTTTTTTGCTCTTATTTCAACAATCTTTATTGTATTTTTTATTATATGGTGTTTAACAAAAATGTGTAACTTGTTTATGTTAATACATACATGTATATGCATGTTTGACAGCTTTAAAAAGGTGACACCAAGTACATTTTCTTTGGTTATTAATGAAATTACACTATTTTCAGTGGAAATCGGTAAAGGTTTTCCTACTTTGAACCAATGAAAATGAGGAGTTATGTGAGGATGATACTACTTTCAAATAAAATAATCAGTTTCCAGTGAAATGTAATACGGATCATTTAATTGAAAACTGCTCATAAAAATCTATATTTCAAAGAGAGTTTTCTGCACTACCATTCATCAGATTAAAAGCGTTACCTACAACTAATTTCTGAGCCATGCTAGCTGTACTTTAAAAGATGGCATATTTTTACATATACATGTATATCACACGCACACACGTTCTTCCGCACATGTATATATACATGTATCTGTATTTGCCTCTGATGCACAGGTTCCACTATTTAGTTTATGATTTCATAAAAATTCGATACCCAAACCCTCGACCCAAACCACAGTGGTGTAAAACTATATTTTAATGATTAGTTTTGATATACATGTACATCTATCTTTATTCATCGTCAATCTTCAGTGGTGCACAAGGAAATAGATACACGCTGTAAGATAACAATATTTTGGGGTCTTTTCTACAGTATCAGTTTATGATTTCACAATCCTTTCTTATAGAAAATCATATCATTGTAAAATGAAATATGTGACTCAGCCTATCGAATTGTCTGTTACGTTACTCAGTTTAATTGCTGTCATCATTTTCTTTTCTTCTCCCTTTTCTTTATTTTATCCCTTTTATTTTTGTAAATATTAGATATACTTTATTTTTGTAAATATTAGATATACTTTATTTTTGTAAATATTAGATATACTTTATTTTTGTAAACATTAGATATACTTTATTTTTGTAAATATTAGATATACTTTATTTTTGTTAAATATTAGATATACTTTATTTTTGTAAATATTAGATATACTTTATTTTGTAAAATATTAGATATACTTTATTTTTGTAAATATTATTTTGCAAACAATTTCAACTTACACCTTTGCCTGTAAATTGTACATATGTGTGTTTTCAATTTATGTTTCAAATATTCTGCATTTTACAAAAACCCTGTAGTAGATTGGGGGAATTTTTTAACCTATCAAAATCCTTTCATTATTCTATTGGAGAAGAAATCCTACAAGGAAAAATTATGCTTGATATTTGCAATAGAATAAATATTCCTACATGTATATCAAATTAATTAGAATTAAATGTCCCAGATAAAAATCCAAAGGATAAATTATCCCATTTTTAATAGACAGCATAGGATATCAAATCCCATTAATTATTGTTATTAGTGGGGAATATTTCTCCTATAAAATCATACCAATTCTCATTGATTTTCTTCATTTTTTATCTCATGTTTTGAAAATTACTGTGTATATTACTTGACCTAAATCATCATCATCATCATTATCTTGCACAGACTGTCCAGAACCAAACAGAATCCTCTGAAAATGGACAAGAAACTTATTTGGTACTTACTGACAAATGAATTAAGACAATTATATACAGTTGAAACAAAACCACACACACCATTTTAACTTAATTAGTAATCAAAGTATTGAGACTACTGTTAGGCGGAAGCATGTTTTTTGGTCGAGAATTGCAGCCTGACTTTTTATTTTGAGTCCTGGGGATCAACACCGGTCATATACGAGTGTTTGTCCAAAAAGTCGTGGACAATGTTGATAATTCGTTTATTTTTGAAAATTGTATCAATTTTTTTCTGATTTTATTAGCATCATTTGTTACTGCTTTTGTACAAAATTTCATCAAAATGTATCTTAATTTTAACATAAAACAAAATAGAACACTATGTTCATATATGTCGGCGCACAAATCATGACGTTACCAGTTTCTTTTTCAAAGTACTGTCCCCGATGCGCGATGCATTTTTCATGTTGTTTGATCTATTTGTCAAACACACCTTCAAACCACGCCTGATTCAGAGACAAGTTGAAATTCCTCACTGTCGCTCGATATATCTCCTTCCAAATCAAATGTTTGCCCTCTCAAGCTGGCCTTCAAAAGTGGAAAATAGGCAAAGTCGTGCGATGCCATATAAGTCTAGGGAGTAAGGTGGGTGTCGAAGTCCGATAACCTTGAGTTCTACATCTATTTCGGCCAATGTATGCGCAGGGGCATTGTAATGATGATGAATAATATTTTCAATGTCATCTTTTGCCAACATTTCTGTGATCTGATGTCCGTTCAATATCCCGTTTTGTCTGAGTTAGAGCCAAACCACAATGTACACAAAATTTGATAATGTATCCGTGCGCCGACAATGTCGTGGTTGCCGTTAAATTAAAAAAAAAAATCATTACAGAGCCGTTTTACAGTGACGTAATTTATATGCCATTTATGACGTCTAATGCTTGAAAACCTAGTATATTAGGCAGAAAACATCATAGATTATGTTGATATAAATTTGAATGCAATATATCTATCATGAAGCTATATCTTTTAATCTAACACTAGTGGATCATAGAGAATGTCTACTTAGATTTGTACGTGCGCCAACATGGCTAATAGAGCACTCCTTAATCTGAAAAAGCTCATTTATTTGTTATGATATTTATTTTAAATTTTATACATTTGTTCAATATAAGTTTGAGTTATTAATGTAAAAATATCTTTTGGATCTGTCGCGTAGTTTGGAAATTATTAACATTGTCCACGACTTTTTGGGACAACCCTCGTACTTTTGAAGGATAATCAGTTTCTAATTCAAACGCTTCTGATACAAACAAAATTTTTCGGTATTTTAGTACTTTGACCTTGGCATTTCAAACAGTATTGATAAGGGTTGTCTTCTTTCTTGGGACTGTACCAATTAATGCTAGATATACTATCAACCAGGAGGTACACTCAGGATATCAAGTAGACAATGCTTGGTCTACATATAATTGACTGATTAATTATTTTTTTTATGTCCCACTCGAGAATATTTCACTCATGTGGAGACGTCACCATTGCCGTTGAATTGCTGCAAAATTTAGCCCTATGCACGGCACTCGGTGCGTTTGAGCAGGAAGGGATTTTTGTCGTGTAACACCTGCTGTGACATGGGGCCTCGGTTTTTCCGGTCTCATCCGAAAGACCGCCCCATTCATTCGCCTCCTGCGACACGCATGGAGATGATGGGGACCTATTCTAACCCGGAACCCTACATGTATCTTTTGCAATGCGGGGATTTGAATTATCATTTTTTTCTTTCCACTTAAACAGTATTTCATTAAATATTTCCTGCTTTGCATTAGGATACATGGTGGTACTTCTTCAGTATTATTATTGTTGCATACATGAAATATTACACAAATTTGTACAACCCTCAATATATTGTAAGCCAAGCCATATTGGTATGAGGTAAATATACCTGTGTGTTAAAGTGTGCTAATTATGCATGTAATTGTATTGTATAATGATGAGTGCCTTAATTGCATTTGTCATGTGGTATCTTTTGCAATGCAGGAATG
>CAJDSM010033747.1:1229-12232 GCA_903981925.1 Ostrea lurida
ATTGACAGTTCGCTAATGTTTAAAATTCATATAGAGATTCGATGCAAATGGAGAGAAAAAATACATTTTAGTACATAATTTTACGATAGAAATGTGTGAAAATCATTAGTCATTCCAGTGATGACGCTCCTAGATACGCCGATAGTTTTTTCTATCTCCATTTCTTGTCGCGAGTAGATGGAGATATCGTACATCGCCACTGACAGAATTTTTGTTTTCTCTGTGTCATGGAGCGGTCGTGGAGCTGTTTATAAGTGAATTGTGTTTGCGGCTTTCTGATTCGTAATGGAATCTTCTTACGCTGTCTCAGAGCAGATATAGCATACGATGTCGGAGTTCGGTTGCGTTGCATGATGGAGTTGATCATTGATAATCCAGTTAACATCAAAGGAAACATACGTGACAGAACGGATATTTTGTTTGAGTGCGGAGAAGTGTAAATGGGTATATCGGATTTCTTACGTGTATTATATGAATTAATGTTATCTCTAACTGTTGTTGGATGTTACAATGGACACAAACTGATCTATTCTTATTTATTGTAACTCAAGTTAATAACGAAATATTTTTCGTTTAATCGCAATATATTTTGCGTTTAAGTCTCAATTAACCTTTAGTATATTGACATTATTCTATTGAAAACTGTTGGATGTTAAAATGGACAAAAACTGGATTTATTCTAATTTTTTAACTGAATAGTGTGTTGGTGTAACGTTACAGCAACTAATTCTCTACTCAACCCTTATATATAATTGTGTAAAGAGTTGAATTTCAGGTTGCTGATTTCGTCATCTGACTTCATTGCTACATTTGCACTACCTGGGGTATAGGGACTTGTCGAACGTGTACTTCTTTAGTATTCCCTCTATTTTTGTTTTGTTTTTATGCTTTGGGTAACAATTATGGGAGGCCTAGGGCAACAATTTTACAACGTTGCTGTCTGTGCCCATTTGTTAGCGGCTGGCTACCATTCTATATCCGGTAGACGACAATAGAATAGGAATTTGGTTAAATTGCAACTCCTCTGTTTTTCCTGCCATCATTTGAACACAAACACGTAACATGAAGAAATATCTCAAATTGTATATAACAACTGTAATTCCCGATAATATGAAATAATCAACTTCTACACGTTATCAATAAAACATTACTTGCAAAAAGAACCAACGTTTGTAATACTTTGTGGCCCGTCTTTTAGTACTGTCCTATAAAATTGTTGAAACTATCTCAACTTGCCAACGGACGCTATAAGCAGCATTTCTTGTATTCGGTGGCGCGACTCCATTTGACTCGCATCTGTCATCAAGGATAATCCGAATAGTCATCACATGATTTGTACAGGTGTGGAGCAGTCAGACTCTGATAAACATTATTAGTGATAAATGAGGTGTTGTGGTTATGTCCCTCTTGAGAAATAAAGCTCGTTTAGCATGAGATATATACAAAATATTATTTGTATATTTGCGTTTTAAACGCAATAATATTTTGCTGTGTAATCGCAATCTTTTGGCGTTTAGAACGCCAATGACTTTTGCGTTTAAAACGCAATAATTTTTTGCGTTTAAAGCGCAAACATGATTTTGCGTTTAAATGCAATATTATCAATTGCGTTTAGAACGCAAAACTTCTGCGTTGAAACGCAATCTTTTGCATTTAAATACGCAATGATATATTGCGGTGGCGTCTGTTAAAAACGCATAATTTACTATATTGCGGTTTAAACGCAAAAAAATTATTGCGTTTAAAGAGCAAAAGTTATTGCGTTTTAAACGCAATCCAATTTTGCGTTTAAACGCAAACTTGGCGATTAAACGCAAATCAATTATTGCAGTTTAAACGTCAATCGAAAAAAATCGTCTCGTTGATGTACGGCCTCAATGGGCTTCCGTACCTTTCATGCAAGGGTTAAAAATGCTTCTCTCTCGAGAAAGACATGAAAAGAAATTGAATTAAACAGCTGTTCAGGATGATGGCGCGCGAAAAATTCATAAACGTCATTTTAAAAATAAAAATACATAAACATAAAAACTGCCTGCTGTGGCTTTTTATCAAACATCTTTATTCATAAACCCCATTGTTTTTGCATCTACAATTTTTCAAATTGTTTGTGTTTTTGTTTTGATATGAATCATCATGAAGACTGACGACACTAAATTCTGTCTACTTTAAGTTTAGAACTTAGTACAATTAAAAACAAAGGTCAGATATCCACCGTTATTTTAATTACCCGTTTATTTTCTATAATAATTTCAACGGAAAACAATCTGTTTAAAAAATGGCATGTTTACGACGGTTATTATACTAAAAACCGTGCTTGTTATTTCAAGAACAGTAGTAGTATACACCGTACATTGTTCAAGATACCTATAGTCAGATTTGCAGTTGGGGTTTTCGAATAGGTCCGAAACCCTCGCCACGGTTAACAATTCCCAACCTTGGTTACGATTTGTAAACAATCCTACGTTATGTTTTTGCAAAAAAAATCTGATGAAATATAGTTTTTTTTATTCCATAACAATAAAAATAGACACTGAACTCAATCATCAGAATTTTAAAAACTGTTAACACTTTACACTTGGCTGCTCAGTAGTAGTTTTGTAACGTTGGATTGTGGGAAATATACCAAACTTGCAAAACAAAGGGTATTGCATCATTCTATTTATGTATGTCGAAGACAGTCTTACTGAGTGACATAAAATAACGTTATGAAGAACGGCACGCGACGTACGCCTAAGTTGTATAAAACTCAAGCATGACTTTGAATTGTAAAAATAATACATAGTCTTAGAAGATGGCTAATTAGGACTCCTAAAGCTTCAGTATTTTATCATATTTTAAACCTATTATGCTTATTAAAATTAGTAAAAAAAAAAAAGGTCAAAAGTGTAACAATTGGCGCTAAGCCTTTGTGCATGGCGCCAATCATATTAGTGCCGTACCTGTTGACTGGGTATATTAGAGTATTGTTATACTTTCATTGATAAAAATACTCGAATCTGGAATTGGACAAGGAACAGGCTCGACAAAACATACTGTTTTCCCTCTAGTTGAATAGGAAAAAAAGACCCTCCAGGAGATTGGATAGTAATCTAGCAACGGGAAACAATTACTTAGACAACGAGGATCAACATTCTGAAAACATTGCATAACAATTGCGTCAAATTTAAGCGCGCAACGTTCGCCACGGTAAGATCTGTTAGACGACGTACGTCTAGGAGCGTTTGTGATTAACGCGACAGATACCAGCATGGAGAATTGTAACGAAACATCGCAATGACAGTGTCAACGCCATAAGCACGACGAACCGATTTATTATTGTTGTTTTTATAACATTCAGTATGACAAAATAAATAATGCTTATAGTTGAGGGTTACATTGAAAATTTTCACCCTCGAAAAACCATTGTCAACCTCGGCTACGCCTCGGTTGACAATGCTTTTCTCGGGGTGAACATTTTCAATGTTACCCTCAACTACATGCAATATTTATATAATGGATAAATAATGAAATGGTGTTGAATAGTTCAGAGACAGCATTGTCACCGAGGGCCAAATGTCCGAGGCGGGGGTGTTTTCTCTAAACTATTCAACACTGTCGTGATGTTGAATTCGCCTACTTATGTTGATTAAAAATTTCCTTAATGCAGCCCTTGCTTACAAAAACCATTAAACTATTCACAATGAATACAATGAGAACACTGAACAATCATGTGACAGATATGGTCTGTTGCATAGTACCATTAATTTATTAAACAGTAGTTATATCTATAAAAAAAATCGTATCCAAGTTCTCAATTCATTTCATGAAAGCATGGAATGGATACAGATGATGGTTTTTTTTTTTTTGGCTAAAATTATATCCAAAGAAGTTACATGTAGCTACGGTAAGGATACAGAAAGTATTCTCACTGATATTATTTTGGATTTATAATTTTAGAGGAATTCAAGACCATCGTGTTCAGCAAACATTGAACAGAAATCAAATTGCTACACTCATATATCTGGCGAATATTTGTAAATGAATTCAAACAGTTTTTACTGACTCTAGTGCATTTTTCAAAGATAAAAAGGAGACCAGTACTAGTTTATGATAAAAATCTCTAATTTTGCTCGGATCAGAACAGGTGCAGAAGAATTAAACACCCATTGCAATTCACATATTTTTATGTTGAAATGTAAAACACTAGCTAGGTGGAATAATGAAGAACAACTGCAGCCATTAGAATGTGCATCGCTGTCGGAACAATCACTAGTCCGGCGTGAGAACAAGTAGTAAACTGGGTCAAGATGGAAACGACGTTATGTGTTGAATTATTAGTGTATGTAAATCGCATTGTGTGTCAATGAATGTGATAAAGTAATTCTATGGATATAGTTCAATGATTGTGTACATCAAGAATGATGTGTTTCTGTAGAATTTAAAATGTGATTAACATTAAGTACAATCTATAGTTTTCTCTTACTTACAAGCTTTAAAACAACATTTGATTAGTTATCCGTGAATTTGACTTTAAGGATCTGACGGCAAGATTCGGAAAGGTACCAATCATAATCCGCGGTGGTTTTAAGAGCCTGTGATGGGCAACATTCATAATATTATTAAGTCTGTATCGTGGCTTTGAAAATTCCAAGTATGGACGAGCTTTGGCTGTATGTACGCTTGATAAACAAATGCAGCAAGTTATGAAAACAATTGTGAGAATGTAGTTGCCTTATGTTTACTTGGAACCATACTGAATACACACAAACTAATTTAACATCGTTTACATCAATTCGAAAATGAAAGTATAGCTAAGTATAGCTAAACCACACGATTGTCAAATCTGAACACCTACCTGTCCTGACAAACCTTACATCCGTTATAATGTCTCTTGCAAGACTTAATAGATCTTCGGGGGGCAACTCAATGTTTCCTAAGGATAGAAATACAATTACTGGAATAGAATATACTTTGTAATGCTTAATCATAATTATTGTATTTTGTTGACAGTCGAAAATAGAATTAAACATTGGAGAAAAACAACTCATTAGTAGATTTACCTGAAAGACAATCTTCTATACGCTGTGCGTTTTCGTCAATCTTTATCAATTTTGCCTCAATTACTGATTCTGCATTTGAATTTGTTCCTAAAGGTAAAGACAATTAACAAAGATCAATCACCTACATGTAAATAACAAATAGAATACAAAACAAGAGTTGGGGAAAATACGGACCCCTGGACACACCAGAGCATCAAATTTGTCCAACCAATCTTTGGATAATTCTGTGAGAGTGAAATGTACGTCATCTTGTTGTACATTCGATGAAATGCATGTCCAACTTACAGATTTCACTTGACCTTACAAGCTGATGTCAGGGACATTAACATGGTTGACCTTGTTCCCAACTGGTTTAAAGAGCGATTTTGATTGTCAGGTAACAAGATGTATTTTCAAACCTATCCACATCCCAAATTTCTGTGCATTAAGTATCTGTGTATCTTGGATGTGGTCTAGGAGTTGAATATATAGTTCATGATTTGTTACATGAGCCATGTTGATCCTACTTTCATGCCATGGATGAAATGGCTGATAAACCTTAGTGATTATAAATCAATAATACGGGTACCAATTTTGATGCCCAGATGCGCATTTCGACATAATTATGCTCTTCAGTGATGCCAAACCGAAATGTTGGAAATCCGACAACATCATAGATCATAGGAAATTTGATATCTGCTCCCACAGGGCGCAAAGGGAAGAATTTTGTTCAGAGTACACCAGGCTTGTGCCAGTGTCTCAGCAAAGCTATTGCTAAGCTGATTGCGTCTTCTTGCGTCCATCCTGAAGAGAGTAATGTTGAACATTTTCTGATATGCTCTGGGATTTGCTTTGACTTGCCTGAAATTTTCCAGACCACTAATTTCAGGCTGTTTTGCCTCTCTATAAGTGGGATGTGTCCCCTCTGGTTTGACAACAATCCCTCGGAGTCGGGATAACGTATTGGGGTATGTGTTATTACATTTCGAGCAGTACGGTAGAGATGGCTGACTCTGCCATGCTGGGTTATTATAATAACTCTCCCCTCTTCCTTATTAAACTTTGCTACGGCAACGTAGTATCCAGGCAATTGGAGGGAACACGTAATTGGACCCGCCATTTTATCATTAAGAGCATCTCTACAGCTTTTATTGCCCATGGGTTTTGTATTTCAACTCACATAATTTGTCACCTGACGCTCATCTCTCCGCAAACAAACCAATGATATTGGAACCATTATTTTTGTTGATCTGATTGAACAACCGTTGTGTTCAATTTCAAACAATTGTGTTGGGTGTTTATCGGAACACCTTCCGGCACTCTGAATCTTGCCTATCTGATTCTGAAACCCGGTAGGTGTTCTGCAGTTAAATTTGGTATTCTTGCTGTGATAGCAAAATTTCCCATATTGTTTGACTATTGTGTCAAGATTGGATTTTGTCCTTCCCACTTTTTGTCACATATGCTACTGCTGATGTGTTTTCATTTTCTTCAGATGGGAATTGGATTTTGTTTGGTTAGTTGCTAGATATTTTATTGCTATTTCTGCCGCTTTTTCAGTCCCAATCGCATTGATGTGTGCTGACTCTCCAGAAGCATTCCAACATCTCCCCCTCTCTTTGCCCCTGTTTTCAGGGCAGTGGTACCCCACCCCGCTAGGGATGCATCTTGTCTCTAATTATTTAGTCTGGTCGTGAGTCAATATTTCTTTCCCATTCTCCACTGATTTATGTAATTGATTCCACCAAAAAATTCTTCTTTACACTGACTTGTCAGTTGATGATTGATTCGTAATTTTTTAGACCTTGAAGATGAATTTGTTCGGTGCATTTGTAATTGCCTTATATACAAGGCTGCTGGTTTACTGCCCCATTGTAGTGGAGAGTGCCTATGATACTTGCCAATTGTGATGTCACTTGCAAGTGGCGTTCAAGAAGACTGACTTTTCACCAGATGATTTGCAATTTATTCTGTGACAGTGATATTTGTCATTTACCGAGTCCAGTGTAAATATCAGAAATTTCTCTCATCTATTTGGGTCTAAAACAGATTTTTTTCCAATTTTATCACCCTAACCCAGTTGCTGTAGACATGTAGTGCTGGAATTTCTGTAATTTCAACCATTCTATTGTTTGATTTAATATGAAAAATTATAATCTGACACGGGTCGCGAAGAGAAAGAAAATGGTTCTATTGGGCATCTTTTGTAAATAGTCTTTGGACCCGGTTGCAAGCCCAAAGGCGAAGGACTTCTGTCTCGTAGCACTTTCCCCTTTCATTTGAAACACAGATATTTAACGACAAAGATGGATTGATTGTAACGATGATAAAACATCCACTCATCTATTTGCATAGAAATCCCTTGATCTCAGAACATTTTACCATTTGAAAAACCTTCCATTTTCAAGTGATTCGTATTTTTAAAACGTTCGTTTCTTGAGATTGAAAAAAATTGGTCTTGACCCCCCGTCCTTTTTGGACGAACCAAAATGACTGCTGACGAATTGGTTTCTCAGTAATGAGATGAGGTACCACAATCTCCACTGCCTTTTTCTGGCATCATTTCCTGAATTTCGTGTCTGAGAATTTGTTCTTTCCGATTTTGACAGTTTTTATGTCTACAGGTTCGTATTCTTGGAGGATGGCAATTTACAAATCTATTTTGTACCCCAAAAATGTTGATTTGATATGTTTTTTCTGACGATAATTTCTTGCACCAGCTTGCTATGAACTTTCTATCTCCCCCTTAGCGAATTTTTGTTGAATCTTACTGAACATGTATAAAATTTAGAGCCAGGATGTGCCGTATGGAGCTTGCCAGTACTCTCTCATGTTTCTCTGTTTGTACTTTCATTATTGAACTTAAGCCCTGATTTCTAATATTAATCCGTTACCTTGTTCTTTTGGAGCTCTTGTTTATCACTTGTATCGCCCTCTCCGCTGTGCGGTGTTTGTACTCTTGGACATTGATGACTTGACCTCACGTGGTGTGGTCGTCACATTTTATTCCTCAAGCTTCTGACTGAAAGGGCTTCGATCGTTTCTTTGCGTTTCACATTCCTCGAGAAATCTCTAGCCCTTTCCGATTTTTAACTCTCCGGTCAAGTATTGCTATAAAATCATTTCCAAACATTTTTTCCGTCTCATGTCTAGACACTTTCGTTTTCTTTCAGCATTTCTTTCTTATTTTTTTTTTTTTTGCACTACTCCATGGATTAACTTTTGCATGATTCAATTTCATTTGTTAAACAAACTGTCAATTCCTATTACAATACTACATAGAAATATTGTTATCAACACTAACGACTGACTTTACTGATTTCAAGTTTCTTCAGTCAACGTACACTTGCATCCTTGTGGACACATTCAACTCACATCCATAGAAATTAAAAGTTGTTAACTTCATTTGCCTAATTTGTGGACTCTAGTACCAAACGAGATATTGAAAAGCTGCATTATTTGCTCTAAACCGTTTACAAATGTTTTCCAACATCGCCATTAGCATCTTGGCCTGTCACTTCTAATGACAGATTTGTGTGATTTTAATCTATCCCTCTTAGTTGAATACGAAGATGTTTATGATAGACTTTGTCACATACAACGAATATGATTTTTAACATATTCTGTTTGAAGGTATCCACGACTGTGTATAATCAAAATAGTTCACTGTTAAAATGTTATTCATTTATATATGTCTAGGCATTGCAACTTATCATTTGATAATTTTTCCTGTTTGTATAAGGTATTGAAATCAACACCTTCGAATTGTTAAATTATGCATAGCATATATCTTTACTACATTTATTTTTCTACTTAATTGTAAATATTTCTTATAACTACTTTTTCCATTTAATCTCCGAAAGACGGAAATAAAAGAACATGAATGAATGAAATTCATTAATGGCCATTTTTGACTGGCTTTTTAGTGAGTCATCTACCTCCTCCCATTTAGACAGTGTCCCATTACCATTGGCCATGTCTTTCTTAGGAATTTGAATGCATTGTCATTCATTTTCAAAAAATTTCAAGAGTGGTCGATTCACCTATTTATATCTCCTCATGTACTCGTCTGAGATGATGTGTTAGAAACGAATTTGCTGAGGGCACTTGGTGCATTCTGTTAGAAAAGCACTGATGTTCTCAGTCAAGTAAAGCAAAAAATATTTGTGCATATTTCTCTTTACTTTTGTTCAAACCGGACCTCATGGTCGACTTCAAGAGTAACAAAAACGACAGTCTTCCACAACTCAAATCGATCGCCAAACTGTTGAGAATTGAGCGCCTGAGGATCGAGGCGGTGTATATTCTCCTCTCTTCTTAATTGTTCTGTTAAGCCCTCTCCTGATTGATTTGATAATCTTGATCAGATTCGTCGTCGTATGGGTCAGATTGTTTGATCCAGGGAACCTAGTGTGCCTATTAGTTATCTTAGGGATTTTAAAGTCTTTCAAAACTGTTGGCTATTTTTCGCTTCCTGGGGCCTATCATCGGCTCCTCCTTGAGCTTTACTTGTCCTTTCAGACATTTTGTGAGAAGTTTGAATACTTCGTAAATAATCGAATATGACTTAATGATGATTGTCGATAGCAAGAGAAAAGATTAAATATTTGTTGATAAAACACCTAAGTCAACTCGAAGCACAGGAAGAAGGAAGATCTTTCGTGAGATCTCGTTCTACAAATAGGCTCGGGATTCCGGAAATGACGGGAAAGCAGTTACATGTATAAACCTATACCATCTGTTTATTGAATTAAATTATTAAAGCTTTAAGAAACAATTTCCTCGGGGGATGTGTATTTGCAATCAAAAGAAAACAAGCTATTTTTGCCATCTGCATATCCTTAGTTTTTCGGGATTTCCATCATACACACCCTCGAAACGTTTCAACAAACAGCGAAAGAAATGCTTACAGTTTATTTCGGGGGACTCAGACATGAATTGCTTTAGGATGGAACGTTCTGTGAGAAACCGAAATGATTCATTATTCAATAATGACGAACACCTTCGAGATGAAACGAACGATTTTTGTCAGATTATAATACTCTTGTGGCAATTTGGAACAATTTATTCTTTATCTCAAATTTAGTCACTTGCTAAATTCGGACTAGTCTAATTCACAATATAAGTTTGGGGGGGGGGGGAGAAAACTTCCTCATGAAATTAATTTAAAGTGTGACATGGTGTGTCTTTAATTTTTTCAAAAAACAAACTCCATGGCACCTGATCCTTTCGTTTTTGTCGGAGGTCCGGTTGCCTGATACTCCGACTTTGTACTATTGTTTTGGGCGACTATTGATTACCGTTAACATACTTGTTTATTCGCCAATTCCTTATCCAGCATTATAACTTTTAAAAAGGATATATAATTGGATGGAATTATAACAATTTATTATGATTTATAGTCAGCACAACAATAATAAACCTCGACGAACATCCCTGACCCAAAACAGTCAACCGAAGCGTACCCTCATTTACGCATTTTTAAGAAACAACAGTAATATGATATAACTTTCCTGTGTTTGATAGCAGTATGGAATAGTACGTTGGATATAAAATGAAAGTATACATATTGAAAACACAAACATCCATTTTGATGCAATGAGATATTTCATAAATGACTTCATACATTCTATTGACTTACAGTTTCTTCCGTTTACCATCCCAATGGATCTGGTTAAAAAATAATCTTCACTACCCCTTGCTTGTTCGTAAAAGCGATTCAAATGGTGCCTTTGGATGATGACTGCAAAAATCAGAGTCCCCGTGTCACAGCAGTGGTTAACCGATAAAGTCCTTTCCCTGCTCAAAGGCATAAGAGCTGACATAGGCCTAGAATTTGCAAGTCCTTCACCAGCACATGGTGAGTCTCCATATGAGTGAAAATATCTGTAGGATACATAAAACAATATACAACCAACCAACTACGTTTACCTGATCAAGATAATGGCTCACGGCAGGTCGTTGATCGGCGACAGGTGAGCTTCT
>CAJDSM010033748.1:3222-27246 GCA_903981925.1 Ostrea lurida
AATGCAGTAATGTTTGATGCCAAATTAATTATTTCGTTCCTCATTATAAACAAATTGTCTTCCAATCCTCACCAAGATTATAAATCTCTCAAATTACTAAAACCGTACCGGTCCTTTCCCTGTAAATCTTTTAGTTTACTGGCTGGGATAAGCAAGAACATAGACTTTACAAACAATATTCTCATATATCATCGAAAAAATGATTAGGAAAATTTAAAAATCATGTGACCAGTGTCATTCGTGTGGAGCTAATGACTGCAGAATCAATGGCTGTTTATTCTGTCAGCAACGTCAGAGAATGTACATGTAAAACCTCTTTGATGACCCACTGTCCAGTGTACGGAAATACTTCGGGACATCAAATCACATGCCTCAACAACAGGTGACTTGAGGGTTCATGAGAGGAGACCAGGTCTCTTACATTACTTCATGAGTCACCGTCTATCACTCTTCTTACAAAATAATCCACCACCCTCTTTTATTCACTATAACTGTTTCAGCGGAACTTGCATCTCCTGTCCTGATAATATGCACATCTCCCCAAATGGCATCAAAATTTTAAAAAGATTAGGTACACAAAAATTTCAAAGTCTATCTGATAGCTAGACATGACCACTAGGAGACAGCGTTCACTTGAGATTCTCGTGACAGACAGCTTGACAGACGGACAGAAAGTAACAAAAAAGCTGTTCCTCTGTAGACACCAAACAGGACACTCCTCTTCCAAACTTACCAAATCTCAATACAATAACTTACAGTTCATTTGGTATCTCAAACACTGGATTCTCGATCACCTTGGCTATGTCGCACTGATTTTGGAGGTCCCACGTCACCCTACTGCAATTCTTACCCTCCGATATTCAAATCACGGATATCCGAATTTTTTTTCCTTGGCTCCCATCGAGTTTACAGACAAGCTGCACGAACTCAGGTAGTTTGCTCATCTCCTTATCAATAATTCAACAACCAAAAATAAATTCAAACGCATTCTTCAGCGGACTGTGTGTCATACTGTTTTAATATTATGTATTTAAGTTTCACTTACTTGTCTGCAGACCCCTACAATCTGAATACCGTCATGGTATCCCACTCGTAAGAATCTAACCGTAATTTAACCTGAAGGCTGTTGGCCTCCAGTTTTTTAACATCTTCATCTTAGATAATAACGACACTCCATCCCGATTACAAATTTAAATATCATGACTAATCTTCAACGGTCATTCCTCCGATGGTCTTTGATTGGACTAAAAAATTAAATGATAGTGAGAATTATTACACATCAGTAAATTCGAAAACTCGATAGTGCACAGTCCAAAATATGAGTCCGGAATGAAACAACGAAACACCAAGTGTTAACGTGCGACGAATATTCAAATTTAAAAATTATTCATACCGCTGCATACAAATTGGAATGTATTGAACGAATTATACTTGTATTGTAAGAAATTTATCCGTTGTGTAAAACCGTCCTGGGATCATTTTACTTCCACAACTTCTTAAACTCATTAAAGTTGCTTCGCACTTTGAATCAGTTTGTGAGTAAAATGTCCAGAGTTTACACATCGATAATTCTTCAAAAAGAATGTTTAAGGTCGGAGCTGCTAACTGACAGAGAAATTTGACGTGGATTTACAAATAGAGGAATATTCGGCTAAACACATAGAATCGTTTGAAATACAAAAGTTTAAAAATTCACTAAATCTCCAGTCAATAAATGGCAGTTTTATGTAGAAATCAATTTGAAAAAAATTAAAAACCCCTGCTGGGGTCGACACCGCAATCTGCAGTTTCAGAAAGCAGCGTGCTAACATTCTGGCTATGATCGGTTACTGTGCATTTAAATATCTATGAAATGCTTTGATATACTAAACCCTGATAGTGATATTTTCAATCCATTATTCGAAAGGCGAAGTCAGCATTATGACGATGTAGAGATTTCCTACCTTAATCCTAATAATATGCAATAGGGGTGCAAAAACTTCTAAATTAAGTGACCATGATTGCAGAAAAATAAAGTTATTTTTAAAAACCAACGGCTTTAATGTATCATGAAAAAACTTACTCACGCACTATTTATACTGGTTCCATTGTGTCGTCCAATTTTCTCACGTGATGATTGCTCCACACAAAAACACGAAATGTTAACGGACCACACACATAAATTGGTGTTTACAATGGACATCCCTTTACCAACTAAGTTATGCATTAAGTACGCCTGGTATGACAAATGAACACAAAGAAAAAAAGTGTCCCACGTACCCTGCCATTGTTTTGTTTCAAAATCGTTTATATCAACATCACAGAAGAGACGATTCAAAACGGCTATATTTGAAAACAAGATCAGACAATTACTGGTAATATCCTGTGGGTTGAAAAAAGAACACACAACACACAAAAACAACCTTTGCACATTTCAATCTAACATGCTATTTGTATCTAAATAATCTCCGAATAATTCCCTTGAATCGAAATGTTAAAGTCTACACACAGCTCGATTTCATATAGAAAGCCGACTTTGGCATAAAGACAATCGGTTTCAATCGTCCTGGCCAATACTCAAGAACTTATAGCGACAAAAGCTTATCAATCACGTACCTTTGATAAATAGATACCCCCTAACTACAATTCTAGAATAATAACTACCCACCTAACTCAATTTCTCGACCCCATTAAAGAAATTAACCTGTCAAGATCTTATCGCGTTAATGTCGAAACCTTCTTTCTCTTTTTTTTTCTCCCCCTTCGTGGCTATGGCTAACATTTGATGTCAAATAAACTATCGGCACAAACGCAGGTGGAAAATTCCTCAATCGCACTTATTAGCGTGGTCTGGTATCTCGCTGGTTTTGCGGTCTAATTTAATTAATTTTGATTACGAATGTTTTCTTGTACAAGAAAACAATTCGATTAGGCGTCATATATTTTGTAGCGTGAGCGGTTTTTTTTTCTTTATTTTTACGACTACTCGATAAGAGTTGAGGACGACCCCGAAATGAGGACTGGGTGATAAATACGAGACTCGTATCACACGCGGAAAAAGACGCGAAATTTGAAATCGTTTCTAAATGAGGGATTAATATACAGTTTATTTTTGGTCTGATAGTAAATAGAAGACCGGGAATTTTTTTTCTGAGGTACTGGGAACAGCTCAGTGTTCCTATAGCCCGAGGCCCCGTTTGAAAATAGTTCTAAATGAGGACATTAATAATACAGTTTATTTATGTCTGATTCAGTCAATAGTATACATGCAGTTATTTAATGTCTCATCATCCAATACGCCGGAATATTTTTCCCGAGGCACGGGAACAGCTCAATGTGTTCTATTGCCCGAGAGCCACGGATCGTATTGAAATCCTAGTTCCTAAATTGAGCTCAGCAACAGTTAAATTTACATTGAGTTATGTTAGAGTTCTATGCGTTAATGAATTTCATGAATATAGTTCGATTAACATTGCCCAAGAAGAAAGATTATACCTAATATAACAAGCTTCCTTATAACTACATAAAATATTAGCCATGAAAACTTAAATATGCCAGTGTCACTTATTTTTTACCAATGCAGTAAATAAATAGATGTCGCAATGAGTTGAAAAAAAAAAGAGTAGCAATGACTTAAAAAAAATAAACAGCAAAATGCAATATCGCTAGTAGATGAGTAAAAATAGTAACGGCAACTGTATCACGCCAAAGGTACTGTGGCACATGCTTCACTTGAATTAAAGAATAACTTCCCTCCTTAACCTTATACTCTAAAAACGAAGAGATGGGACATCTTATTCTATATGAGACTGATATGGTGATACTTGGTGGATTATAGTATAAACTCACTATTTATAAGCCCCGAAACCAATTTTGCTCGTCGTCCAGTGCGCTTGACCCTGACCTTTTTGACCCCAAAAATCCATACGGAACATCTTTCTCCATGATGTAGTTCAATAAACGTATGATGTGGTGACTCTAGTGGTTAAAGGATAAAACACTTTAGAGCCCAGTGTCAGGTGAAAACCATTTTGCTACTTCAATGTCCAGTGTGTTTGGCCTTTTGACCTTTGACCCCCAAAATTATTAGAGAACACATTTTTCGTCCGCATGGGTTAAGTCCCATAATGTACAGTAGTCACCCCTAAGTGGAAAGGATACACTTTAAGAGGTCCGGCAAACAATTGTTGTCCTACAAACGGACAGACAGATCAGCAACCTGATTCCTGTATAACCCCCCCCCCCCAACTTCATTGTGGGGGGGGCGGATTTATTAAAAAAAATAGTACAGGTATATAGTAAATAAAGCAGAGAAATGGTACACTATGATTTCATGGTCTAGCTCAGGCACTCCCATTATGCAAAACTAATTCAAATCGATGCACGCAACAAATCTGATAAAACCTTAGTATATAGATAATTCACTAAATTTTTCTGTATCTTCTTAACATAAAATCCTTAAGTTGAGAAAACTTCTTCCATATTGTCTATTACGTCAAGAAAATAATACTGAAATTGTAGAGATTCAAATCATTATTATAATTTGCTAACTTTGTGCTATTCAACAAGAATCAAATAATAGGGCGCGCACTTTTAAATATTGAGGTGAAAGGGCAATTGGAATAGCAAATCAACAATGTATAGAACAAAATGTAAAATATCAACTGATATAATCTTATAGACATGCACAATTGATTTATAGAAGACAAATGTAAATCCAACGCAAAAGATTGAATATAGAATAAAATGTAAAATCAATGGCAAAATTGCCATGGCAAATATAAATTTAAACAAAATGTAAATTCCTGGCACATACATTGTATAGGAATAGTGAAAATACCTTTGGACATCTTCTTTGTGTACTAATTGTAAGCAGTTCTTTACATCGTCCGTGTGGCCGTACTTTGGTCCTTACGATACCTTGGTTGAGCTGAGAATCACCCTCTGGAAATCGTTTACATGGCACAGGGAGGGACGTATGAGCCATTATCTGAACTTTACGTCATTGTTGGAGTAATCCTCATCGAAACCGAGCACGGAGTCCTCATCCAATATCTCCCTTGTCTGCGAAGCCACTTCTTGATCTTTGCAGAAGCAACTTTTGTTTGTCGTCTGTCCCTATGAGAGTGACCTATCCTGCAGGGTACGGCTTTTTCTCTGTCAGAACGTAAATCATTTTGTTCCTCATTACGAGCGGTTGCTGCATATCAGAGACAAGGCCTGTTGATTGGTGGAGGTTTTTACGCGAGGCGGAGAGCTTGCTACAGAGATGAAGACGAGAGCTGTTTGGGAATTGAGTGGTGGGTCTTGTTACCCGGGCCGTGTTGCTGGAGATGAGACAAGAACTGTTTGATTGGTGAGGTCTTTTACTGGCGGCTGGCTGGAGATGAGACGAGGCTGTTGATTGGTGGGGTCTAGCCGTAGAATCTCTTCTTGGTTTCATGACTGAGTGTCCCCACGTACCCATGACAGTTTATAAAAAGTAGGAAGATCTCCTTATTCAAGTGAGGATTGAGCAAGATATTTAAGAACACCATAAACCTTTTGGTGGAAGAAAATTGATAACTGACCTTAACGAAATGATAAACCTGCCTGATGAAATGCCCTGAAAGATTTCCTCCGAGCAAATAACAGAGAGTTTTATCCGCATTGCTGCATGGCTTTTCTCCGCAAGGGTTCGAACATCTAGATTTCTCAATGACTTGCCCTCGGCAGCACCGTCCCTTTTCTTCTCTGTCTTGATCTCAGTCCTCCATCGTCCCTGTACTCCCGCACATGTCATCCAGGCGCCTGTCGTCTGCGTCTGTCGAAGACGATCATCAGAATGGAGAGACACTTATTCGTTCACATCCAGCAAGGAATGTTTGTTAACTCGTTCTTCTCCCTTAGCAATCTTCTTGCTCAAGAGGAATCTCTTTTCGTGGCGTCACCTTTCTTAGAAGACGCTTTCTAGTTTGTCGGAACTCTTGTATTTAGGGGTTTATCTTGTACAGAATTCACTCCTATAGTGAGATGAGATCTGGGTGATTTAAATCTTGATTGAACAAATCCGGATCATCCTGTCAGTTTTGTTTCTACCTCAATATCAGAACTTTCTGACAAGACAGGGTTTATCAAACCTCATCTTATGATATCACCACTAGCCACAACCCTAACCACTCAGATGTTTGCAGGTAATCTAACCAACGTTTCTCTGGCCGAACTTGGATATCTTCTGCTTCTTTTCTTACGCTCTCCTCCACACATCACTCCCCGAGATAGAATGTCCGTCTGAACGTATAACCAACTTATCACTAGACTGTCTGATTCCTGTAATTATCATCCTCGCAGTCCTCGTCTTTTACCATCACGTACCATTTCACGATTTAAGCAAATTCTAAATCGCTCCAGTAGTTTCGAATCCTCCGTATACGTTTCGCAGGACGAACTCTTCCCTGTTTGCCCCGCTTTATCGCACTGACATTTTAACAGGCTCTGTTTTTCTGAAATCCTTCCTCCTGCTTGTCTTGTCTTTCACAGGTTTGTTACCTATGTCAGGTCAACTGCACTCAGCTGGACGTCTCTCCACCAGTCGTTGATCTCCTCCAAAAGGACGGCCCAGAAGAATGCCTGGACTTCTCATACAGGAGAACGGAGTCAAATTCATGTCGCCTGTATTTTTCGGATTTAATTATCTTTGCTATAGTAGGGAGCATTAGGAGAAAGTCCTTTCCATGTCTTCCCTGCTTGAATTTTTTGCGTAATGGAATGCTTTCTCTTTGCTCTGTTCATGCTGAGTTTCGTGTTTTGGTAAGATGCTCTTTGCTGTTGATACAATTTTCAGTCATAAATTTGGAATTTTTGACTGTTGATATGGACTTTCAGTCAATAAATTTGATGTCTGACTTTGAGAAGCCTTTCCCTATAGAGGCTGATAAGTCTGACATATCTAATATACTATTTCACCTTCCCTGTCCACCTCTTACACATGTAAGTCGCCTTACTCTCTTCTTCTGTCTCAGCTACAAACAACAGTTTCCTTCCCTAGAGTTGACCTAGATTTCTCTTCTCTTCTGGTTACAGAGTCCTTGCACTGATCCTTATGGGAGGTAGCACTTGATCGTCGTCAGTGACGTCCGTCTTAAGGAAAGATTCTGTGGCACTACTCCCACAGTTGAAACGGATTCTGTAGGGGTAGTCACTACAAGAATTAGTCTTCTTTTTTCACATTCCTCAGACTCTGTACATTGCTTTCTAGATAAGGAGGCTCTTCAGGAAATTTCATAATTTTCACATCAGTCCTCCCTGATCAACCTGATGTTCACGGGTGTTTCTTGTTTAATTTTTTTTTCACTGATTCCACTGTCACTAATAATCCATCATTGACATAATTCTTCCGAGTTTCTTTCTGTTTCGTCGGTCTTTGGACTGAACACATCGTTGCCTATGTCTGGGACTGTGGGCACTCTCTTCTTAATTTTGTATTCAAATCGTCTTGACTCATCTGGAAGAAAGAAGACAAACTTGAGACACTTGTTCCCTTTTCTCAAACTCTTCAGTTCAAGATGAAATAGGAAGAATATTGTCTGTCTTTGTATTTTGGCTGTTAGATCAATCTACTCCAAAGTTGCTTTCTCTTCCTCTCCTCCTCTTGCTCCTCTTCTCTTTTCTTCTTCTCTGTAAACTATATACTGGGGATACTACTTTTATTAATGGAAATCTGTTATAGCAATTCCACTCCCACACCTTCTGTCGTCTCTGAGAGTCAACAGAGCAGTGACTTTCCCGTATTTCTTCACGGCCATTCTAATATTCGGACATGGACATTGTGTGTTGCCACGCTTGAAGGCAGCACCTTATATCCCTACTACCAATTGAATTAGCGTTCTTATAACACTTCAGCAACATTTGAATTTTTGTGTGCCTCAGATAAACTCTACAGTCTAGTCGTGGTTGGCGGGGGGGGGGCTAGGGCGGCTCTCCTTCCGCTAGATTTATAGTTGGTAATGTCTTACACAAATATGTCCCTGTTATTGGAGCGAAATTACTCAGCTGGAAGCACTACACAGCACATCTTATAGGTGGTTGATGGTGGGGGCATGAGGAAGAACCTACGAATTATGACACGATTTATTAACGTTTCTATGGATTCTCAGTGCGAGGGTTAATCCACTACAACTGGCTTCGCCTTTGCACTATGTCATTGTGGAAATGAAATTTCGTTCTATCACTCTACCACCATCCACCCAGTGCCTGCTGGGTCCTCATTGATTTTTTGAGAACCCTCGGATCACACCTAATATGTCCCCGTTCACTGAGGCCACTCTGAGTGAATCAACTTACAACACCGTGTTCTTGCATCTGTGAATACTCATCGCTCTGTGTGGAATCATATGATAAAGAAGCTGGCACGGTGGATAGGACACAGAGTTTTATCATCTTATTATGCCTTGGACCTCGTTATATTTGCTAGTAGGTGGTTCCGGCGATGTTTAGAAAAACAAATTTTCGTGCGAACAACGACAAATTTTCTGGTGTAGACTGTATGTAAAATCATTTTTTAAAGTGGCAGTAGGGCGAGGAGATTCCATAACCGGGCCGTTGACAAATAGCGTGTCTATCGGTTTGATTTTTGGACAACCTGGGGCTTGTTTGCGCACAATATAATAAGCACGCTCGATACAGTTCTCAATTAAAGTCCTCACATTGAAATCGTTCGTTCTGGGCAGGCTCATAGAATGATGTAATCCAGGTAATTCGTCTCTAAAACAGTGACCCTTAAAGAAATTGTTTGATTTCTCACGTGAAGGAGAAAAATTGGGACTAGATTTCTAAAGATATTAAGAAATGTTGACTCGATATTCATTGGTTCTGCCAGAAGATTGGTGTACAATTCAGAAGCAATGTTCCCTCCATCTAGGGTCGATATGCTCCTGAAGTGGGTGGGCTAAATACCTATCAAACAGGAAGCCAACATGGCCCTTGTATTCGCGAGGATTTTCTCTGCACGTTGGGATGGAAATTAATTATGCAGGTGGGGATATTACATCTCAGTGCACTGTTATTATAGAAGGATCTTCAGAACGTATCTTGCGTCAAAGGTGTTTCTCCCTAGGCACTAGATTGGATACTCTCATTGTGACTCAGGGAGAAATGGGTTAAAATTTTCGTCAGATATTCACACCCAGCTGGCGCAAGGACTGAATATGTAATAGAAAATATCTTGAGGGTATCGAACGTTTAAACCATTGGCAGTAAGGTAATGTGATCAACACTGCTAATTCATTTAGCTCGTAATGTTGCAGAAACAGTGGTGCTTCCATACACGTGCTGCTTGTCATCCAAACACAGGAAGTCTGATAGGATACAAATCTTCAAAAGTCCAAAAGTTTGGTGGTAGATATGTTACTGAGTTAACAGTAAACTGGAACTCGAATTATTCGAAAGATAATGGTATTTTCCTACTTGATAATCGACGTAGGGACTATTTGGGAACCACCTTAAGTGGTCTTGTCAGACAAATCACTTCAGAAGGAAGTCCTCTGGGGGCACAAATAGCTTCGTGGTGTTTTAACCCACGGCTGGGGGTCCTGGGGCATGAAAGAATCTCACAATAGTGTGCATAGATAACTGGGATGGGGAGTTTATTGGTGGTCAGAATTCTTAAGTGGTTAGAAGATTTGCAGGATATATACCATGAGAGGTGAGGCAAAGAAAATCTCGCGGGGTCAGACACACGCGCTATTGGGGTTCTGCGCGTCATAATACTCCCACGGTGTACAATTGCACTGGGGCTTCTCTCTGGGTAGCATATTAAAAATCATCCTGGGGTTGTTCACAACGCTGGGTCCCCAGATTGATAAAGACTCCTGGAGAGTTTCAATGGAAAATTATGTACCTTTACTGTTTACCGCAAGTGATCGGATATCATAGCTTGATCAGAGACTCGTGGGCTTTCTTGCAGCGGAATCTACTAGAGTTAATATATCCAATCGCAGAGAGCCAAATTGCTCTCACGTTGTGGGGTCTATATAGAAATAAGACATTGGAGAATTACCTACAATGAAATTTTCTTCGACAAATCAAGACGTGTCTGCCGTCTTTCATAGAACTCGCGTCTCTTTGAAATTCTACCATTCACCGTGAAGATTTCTAAAGGTCTCTTGGCAAATCTTCTAACTTCAGATTATCAATCCACACAGATCTCTCTCGCACTGTCTGGGTACATCTTAATTGATTCAAGGGTCTGCGTTGAATCTAAAATCTATCTCACGCAGTATACGCTTATAGAAACGAATTTCAGATTGTGGTTCACTGGTACGTATAGAGATAAGTCAATTCGAATTCTGACTACCGCACAAACGTTCATACGTGTCCTGTAGGATATGTCTATCTTTTTTCCAATTCCAGTGCGGGGTAATTCATCATTATTCATCGAGGCGATTTCTCAATGACTTTAAGGGTCGTCCTCTACACCTAGCGGGGTTATTTAGATACATGACGTCTCTGATGGTCTGCTGAATACTCTGTGCCCTTGAGTGGGTTCTTAGCGAAATTGGAGCCATTGTCGCTTTCGCTTCGGAAATTAATTAATGTGGCACAACTTGACCTGTAAAGTTTTTGGATTTATGTAGGTAGTCGGTCTCTAGATTTTAACCTCAAAAAGATGCTATGGGAACATTTTCTCTTTATGCGGTTTTGGTCTCAAGAGTCAACTTACCATGGTGGTAGACTTATCATTCTGTAAAATAATGTGTTACTAATCTTTGCATAGTTTCACGTACAAAAGAGATGGAAACGAGCCATGGATCTTCCAAAATCTCATAAAACAACACCGCTTTGGGTCTCTCAGCAGGTGTAACTCATTGAATTATCACGGTCCACCACTTTGGTGATCAGCAATACTACTTTGGGGAAACTGCTTCTCCCAGCTTTTTCCAGTTGAAAGCCTTTTTGACTCACAATTGCATCAGTACTGTTTAATGCACCTATCATTTACCGCCGAACAAGCTTCTCGTCTTTCATCATTTTATACATCTGGTCTTGCTCTGGTAGTCATTTCAATAATCACTATCCTCGTCTGTCTGGCTGTAGCAATGATTGCCAGGTCCTGTATTCTGACGAATTCATCCTGGGTATATCAAGCTGTTGTTCTATGACACTGGGCAGCTTATGGGTACGGGGGTACGGGGCCTTCTTGATTTGCGCCAGCTGGTCCGTTCACTATATTGGTCCTGGTCTATTGTTCTATACGCTTGCACATACTGTCCACAATGGGCCGTGGTGTACTACGTCGTTCGCTATTTTTAGCGTCTATTTACGATCTTTCAATGCTCGTAATGGTGAAACGAGTTTGGAGTCCCAGAAGCCAACACTCTACTGCTATGTGTATTCAATTTAGCATGCTGCTGTTGGGTCAGGGCGTATTCGCTCTTGGGTATCCGGTCACCGCAAATGGACTCCGGCCTTTTTAGTACTTGGGCTCCACAGACCTGGATCTTCATAAATAACGGATCTCTTCATCCGCCGTCTCTAGCTTTCCAGATGTCCCTTGGGTCTCTCCAAAGTTCTCTCCTGGTGTCTAGGAATAGTAAAAGTCGAACCTGTACAATTGTAGTGGTAGGCTCCATATATATAACCCCCTTGCGGTCATTTTGGTCGTTATCGATTTCATGCAGTAATTACACCATTTGGTGGTATCAAGAAGGGAAACCATTGGGAGTGGGCGCTAATATGAATTAAAGGATTCTAGGGCTGTCAGCAATGCTTTAGCTCGTTACTTTAATCGCACACCTGCGTTGTCTGCCATTTTTAGAGGAATTTATAGGAAACTGTATGGTAGTGAATACGATTGAAAGCACATACATGAAATCTGTTCGACGCCATCCCGGACGGTATCCGGGGTGGCTGAACAATCTGGATCCAATGGAGTCGGCTGAAGGCAGGAAATTCTAGTCGCCACCGTACACGTGGTCTTTTGACATTGAGACTCCCGAAGTATATTCCTGGATCACCATATATGAACATCGCACCTGGATATCATCAATGAGAAATGTTTATCCGGCTCAAAAATAACAATAGTTAGGAACTTCGAGGGTGTAGCCATCACATTTTAACCCACGGATTAATAACTTGTAGCAAAATTCTATCGCTTGTACTATGAAAAATATTATGTAGACTTCATGTTATAATATGCTCGCGTTAATCTTCCAAATATCTGTCAAAGCAGCGGACACCATATAACATTGCAATTGGGTTCAACATCTGCACTCTATGCGGCCCCACTAATAATAGACACCTTCGTGCTGCGAGGTCTGTTACCATTGTTCTTAGGGGGCCACTCGGGAGACTCGATTGGGTTCTAAATGTGTATTTGACATTTACCCAATGTAAGTTGCAAATTAAATTTTTTTCGGGGGTATGTACTGGTTTGACTCATCCACTCACGATAATTCTCTGTTCCCCTTGTGTGTTACGGTCAAGCTGAAGTAATTTGTTCTTGAGAGTATATGTACAATTAATACATTTTCTATTCATTAGCGTAACTTTTTCCTCATTCTATATTGCAATCAGAGTGCGAGGAAATCTAAACTGAATGGTAAATTCTACTTCCATATATCTGGTGGTTCCAAAGATAATAATGATTTAGTAATGTACATCTTGATTTTAATTGTAAATATCGTGCCTTTCTGGCAGAGAAGATGTTGTCTGCAACTCTTTTTACGTCGCGTTATTTGCTCGAGTCTTTAATTTGACTAGAGGATTAAAATTCTGATGACACAGTTTTAATAATTCCGTAAGTTTCCATCAAATGAAATTCAAGTTTCTTAAGCAGTCGCGTTCAAATCCAATTCCATTCCGTCTTACTTCTTTTGTTACTGTTCACGACCAAGTGGTGAGGTGAGGTATGATGTTTTCAGAGAAGGACTAGCAGATATGAAATTCACAGGACGGACTGTGCGCTTTCCTCGGACACCACTTTTTGGTGTAGGTCAGCACTCAAGAGCGTGTTAAATGTTTTACACGATATAAATAAATATCATTCCCGAGGGTTTGAATAAGATTCTTTCTTTGGGAGGTCCAAATATCTATTCTAGAATCAATGGTCACGCTGAGTAATTACTTATCTGGCGCGCTCGTAGGTAAGGAGATGTAAAAGTAGATAACGAAGTCAAAGTACGTGGCCATTAATCGGAGCACAACGTACTATATCGTTGTTTATTTAACTGTTCTGTTATGCTTCTGCAGCCCTTGACACAACGAATGTGCAAAAGATAGGCTTCTACCCAAGGTGAGGATAACTACGCTTTTCACCTGGACATGGCGGGATCTTTATTTTTTGCTATAATTAGACCCAATTCACCATTTTCATCTCACCTTTTCTCAAATGAGGTTGCAGGGCCTTTATCTCGCTTGCAACTTTAAAAGACACACGTAAGGTTCACTATTACCTCCAGCTCGGAGCCACGAGACTTAAGATCATTCTTAGTCTCTTCCACCTCGCATGCAATATTAAAACCCTGTACACACATCGTATAAGGAATTCACGAGAAAAAGAGAGTCTTAAGAAAATTCTGATTGAGGTAACCACAGCACAACGAAGATATCGATTCTATACCTGTCAGCTGCTTCGTGAATTTCTCATAACTTTCTCGAGATACAACATTTAGTCTTCGACAATAACACTTCCGCCCTCCTCAGGTTTGTGGGACTGATAGCACTTTTCTCATTCTTTCTCATATGTCCTTACTATTTACTAGCATCGATATTACCGACCAGCATAGGAGCACCTGCATAGAATTTACATACCCTCATCGTTAAAGAGTAATTAGTAAAAGACATTTAACGAAATAATCCAAAATGAAGGTTACGCAGCTACTTTATGGTTATTAGGCTTATTAATCGCAATTCTCTTGTACACACCATACACCACAATTTCTGGTATCGATTCATTAAGGACTTTTTAAGGCTATTGGAGTGGCCATTATTTTGATTGGATGCCGGATGCTTTGTTACTGATCCTTCCCTCCTGGAAGGCTTAATCTTGATCCAATTTGGACATTTTACTTTATTATTTCGAGGTTAGTTAGCTTCAACGAACATCATAGTACAAGCGTTGAGAGGTTTTTGAGGACCCATTATCATGGTTGTCTTTCATCTGCCCTGGTCATATTGTGGACTTTTTTTATTGTTGAGTTACCACCTCGAAAAGAATAAGAGATTTGGATGTAAGAAAAAAAAATTCCACCAAAATCCCCGACAGCTTCCTTATCTCTCTTAAAATAAACAATAAAAAAAAAGTTGTACCTACATTCAACGTTTATTTCTTCGGATCCATATCAGTACAAACACGCAATAGTTTTATGAGAATTGCACGTACTCCTACCGCACTCGGCATTCTTCTTCGCGAGCAATTCGATATAACTCGAATAATGGATCGCCTTAATATGGAAAATCTTATGGCTAAAACACAATAACCATTCACCCTAGAGGATTGAAATATAGATTTACAACCCAGTCCAGTTACTACAGTGATTTGTTATCACATTTATACGTGCATCACTATCAGCTTCTCTTACTATCCTGAGTCTCTTAACATCTAGCGACTAATTTGCGAAGACTACCTTTTGAACTAGCTAAACCAACTAACAAATGCCTATGTCAACACACTGAACGTCGGATAGAGATATCCCTTGCGAGAAAACTTATCTAGAGATTTTCCACGGCTATAGTATTAACCTTTTCAGATATGAAAAAATGATGTTTACAGAGGTTATTGTCTCTCTTCTCACTCTCTTAAGCTTCTTCTTAATTCAATAATTCACTTGATATTTTTACTCTTCCCTTATTACACGCAGGGATAAAACAAAATGGAAGTTTTGCAGGTCTGTCCTTCTGATTGCTTGGCCGCATTTCTCTTGGTTTGGAGGGTCCTTCTATGGTGGCCCTAGCCGTATCAAGTGCAGACTAGGTTAGAAGAGTAGTTTGGATATCGGACGGAGGAAAGTATGGATACGTTACCGCATCTTTCCAGGGCCCTATCAGCCGCCCCACAGTTTTTGCAGGGCGGGCTTTCCTAGGGCTAGCCAGCCAACTCTTTTAATAGAAGGCTAGGCAACGTCGTTGGATCCTTAGGCCTGACCGGTGATACTTTCTGGAAGGCCCACTAGGATTTTCGTACATTGCATTTGGAAAGATTCGTCCAACCCGGGATCCTTTCAATAACCAAGGCCTTTTCAGTAACCAAGGATCTTTCGGTAAACCACAAGGACCTCTCGGTATTCCCAAGGATTCTTTCCGTGGTAACTCCCCCAAGCGGGTCGACACCGGTATGGGCTTGGCCTTAAGAACCTCAACGCCGTACTCTCCTCTATGCGGTTTTTTGGTGGATACCCTTCATGACCCAATCTTCAATGTCTCAACAGCTTATCCCTTCGGCGAGCAAGCGGGTTCAGAGGCACCACTGCCACACCGACGGCCCAATGGATACTGGAGCTACGTCCCGAGGACGGGGCCCAAGACGGGCACACTCCGGTTGCCATTAGGGGAGCAGTCATCCATGGATCTAGTGCGTTGCATTTTGCCGCATCTACTCAATAGGCTAGGCGGGATTGGGGCCGGAGGTCAATTGGCACCCTCTTTATTTATAACGGATTCGAGGACGTCTGGGTTCTTGGGACCTGCGGCTTTAGCGTCTGCACTTCGGATGAGAGTGGGTTCCGGATTTACGAGTGGGACTCATCCTTGCATTGCCCATCGGATCCGGTTCCTTTCGGCTTGCTCACTACACCCCTCTCATTGGCTATCTTTGTCTTGGCACTTTGGTAGCATCAGGCATTCGGATCTGCGGTATCAAGTGGTAGGAGAACTTTTGTGAACCACTGGTTCTCCTATCTTTTCTCATCGCTTTACGGTGTCTTCTTACTTGGCGTCCACTGGGTTTAGATTACTGGGCAACTCAGTCGCGCGGTACCTTTGTTTGCTGCCTCGCCGTATTGAGTGATCGCACCCTCTTCTTTCGGCCACGCGGCGGGTTGAGTGTCCGGTGTTGGGTCGGTTGTGCTATTTCTTCCACCTGCGGGTTTGGTAATTCGGGCCTCCGAATGACATGGGGATTCTAAGGTGGCTATGGTTGTAGACAGAAGGTAATAGAGTTGGCGGTTTGGGTACTTAAGGTAGCAGCATTTATCTTTTCTTCGGTCTCAAAATAATTCCAATCCTATTCGCGGCATGTGAAATTGTACTGTCTAAGTAGTGCCACACTTGAGAGGGTTGCTCAATTCACACCCTCCATATTTCTTGGCACTTAACCTTTCGAAACATGGAGTTGTAAATATTAGATGATTCTAATGCAGGGGTCGTTTACAACGGTGTACTTCAATTTCATTTCTTCGCCCTTCACACATTGTCTCCTATTGGGTCTGTAGCAGTAGTCATTAGCATAAGCGGGTTAGCCCGACTCAGTTGCTTTCTGTAAATTCTGTCATGGTCGTGGTGTTCGATATCACCAAGCTGGGTACAGGTTTTCAATACGTCCTTTTTTTCAATTCCTCTTCAGCATATTTTTCTACCCTAAACTCAGTACTGCTCATGATTCCTTTTTTTTTTTTTACGAAATCTGAGTGATTTGGAATCTTTTATATTTCAAAATATTGCTCCTAATCATCATTCATCTTGCATTTGACTATATTTACACCACCAGGCTCAAGTTCAATTTTTACCTCAGCATGGTGTCACATGCACATTGCCAGGCGGGTATAATAGTACCACGAACTCTGAAATTATATATACAATGGTTTCATGGAATATTGGTTATAAAAGAGCAGCCATAGGAAGGATTACTCATAAATTTTTACACACAACTATCGAGCTCTAGAATTATAATGACTCCATTGATTCACTTTTATAGTAACTTTTGCGTGACATCTCACTTTGCTCACACTTATGTGGTGTTGGATAAATTACTCTGGAAGTGATCATTGGGATAATTTTGGCACAGAATGTGCAAATAATGGGAAAGTAAATTATGTTATTCGTTTCCTCATCCATTTATATTTTCGGGCTACTTTACGTCCCTTCAGGTCGCCCTTCCTTTTACCTTCTAACTATTGTTTGTGGATTTTGTGACAATTATTATACTGTATATTAAAATGATTTGCAGCTGAATACCCACAAGAAGTTTGGTATTTTCATCTTTGTGGCAAATACCTTCCGCCTTATTCTTATGCATTATGAGATCGATTATGTAAGCTTATACATGTATTGGTCGGTTTATTATACTCCCCTGGGTACAGCGCACACACCCTTCAACTTATCTCACTTGATTTCTCTATTCTTTGTTACCGAGTTCTCTACGTTATTGCCTCACAACTTCCGTTATAAAGTGTACACGGATTCCCGCTTGAGACTGGCAACTTTTCAGCAACCATCTTTAAAGAAGGTAGTGTTAATATGTATGTAGTGCCCATGTTATAAGATTGAATTCAATACGGTGGCATCCATTATGGTTAATCGGTACTTTATTACGATGTTAATGGCAGTCAATGATATTATAATGCAGCAGACAATTCATTAACTTTAATCGATGTTGTTCGATGACAACTCACTTTCATGGGAATAGGTGACTGAGAAGCCAATTTTTAATTATTAATAAAATTTTTATCTCTCGTTAGTACTTCCTACCCGGTAAAGCACCTGGGAGCACGATTGGCCTACACTCATTAGCTTTCCTGACGACTGTACTCATCGTTATGGAATCATGATCGTGTTTAACACCCGTCGCTCTCGGTATGGTGGAGACGGATGACTTGCTATACGAGGCTTGGAGTTTGACTTTGTCGCGAGTTCACTGCACACTCGGATGTGGTTGCTGCAGGGTCCTTTGACTTTTATCTATCAACCATAGTCGTTCGAAATTCTGGCTATGCAATCATAGTTACATTCAGACACAATTTCTTGATACTGTTACTCGCTACCCCTGGAACATAAAACGCGTACAGACTCTGAATTGTCTTCACAGCAATGTCCTACAACTTCTTCCTTTTACTAAGTTTTCAGGTCCTAGTCAGATACACCTTATTGTTGTGTCGTATGTTATATTATCTCGATTCTATTCTCTATTTGCGGCGTTACTGTTTTATTTGCTCCCAATATAATGATTCTGTGACTAGTACCATGCTTACTTAATATTACCTCCTCGCTACGGGTCCCTCAATGATTGATCACTTCATATAATATCCTCACAATCCTAATACAATTCTCCGCATATTTCGCTCGCTTGGGTTGGGTACGAGGAGAGGTGTCTGGTATTATATGCACATTAAAAAAGGTTTATACCTAGGATTACTCTTTTGGTGTTCAGCCGACTGCTTTTTCTTCTGTGAAAGTTTTGGCGATAACCGGGAAGTCTAGGATATTCTCGCAGTTAATAGTCGGTGATACTGTAGATAGGATGCAGCTCAGCTTATATATGGTAATGGATAATCGTATTCATTGGCAGAAAATGTGCTTCGACCGGTTTTCTGAAATTATGCAAGCACTTGCAATGAATGGTGATTTTGTGTTGCATATTGTGCAACAGAATATGTAGACTTGGTTCCATAATTATATCCTGCGACGCTTCTTGGTCATTCACCAGTAGTTCTTATTATTCAACTCACTATGGCGGAAGCAGGCGGACTCTAGCCGGCTGGATTAATGTGAGGGGAGTTGGGCTGACTGCTGGCATTGGGTATAAAGTTTGCATGCTGGGCGTATTATCGCTATTTGGTTCCGTTTACGTACCCAGATGAGGTGATTTCTTCGTTAACTGATCAGAGTAATTTCCGTTTACTTTGTTTCGACGGTGTCACGCGGGTCTCACGGAGTTCGTTGGGTGCGACTGGGGTTCAGTTCAGAAGGTATGCAATCTACTTGCGCCGGTGGCTCGAGGGCACCTGTGGTCCTGTCCTTCTTCATTTTTCCTCGGTCGTTTGTAAGAGTCCTTTGTGATACTCGACCACGTTTTTCCTTCTGCCTACGACCTATGTTTTGTTCACTATTTGGTTAAGTGTTTTATGGGACTATGATTACGTTTGAGAGAACAGGTATTGTTGGTGGTCATCTACCTGGTGTCGTCCATTCGCGGGAGGTTTTAATGTATTGCTTAAGGTTCTACTTCACTTTTTTCATCAACTTGAAAATAATGAACAATGAGCAACCCACACAAACTCAAAACGTGGGCAATCAAATCGCCTACACCAAATACACGTTCCATTGTCATTCTCTAATCACATGGACATAAATCACCTGGTGGTAATTAACACAGGGAACTGATCTATTCCTACCGCACCCCGGTGTACCCCTCATTTTACCTTACATCCAATGGGAGGCCGGAGAGAGGAGGAGGTGCTTATGGGAGGTAGGTGGTGTGAGGGACGAGCTGAGTGAGGTATGTACAGAGCGACAGCACCGTCAATTAATCAGACACAATTTCCCTTGATTACAGAATGAATGGTGCTATAGTGTCAGTAATAGATAGTTCTTGTTTAAACTTCTGTGGCTTGGGTGCTGTGTCATGGAACACCTCGCGTGTTCGATTGGGTATTGATTATTTTGAACGTTTACGAACGATCGTACAACTTTTAAGTTAGTTTGATGCCACAGCGTCGGCCGTGTTTCTAGGTAACTTATAAATCTTTACGAGGTGACCTGATTGTCCAAGTACAAGAGGTCTATGTGACTAGCTCAATTGGTCTTACCTACATTACTAAACCGTATCGGACGTTCTAACACACCGTGGGTTAACCTACAGTGTGTCATGGAGTTGTCAGGAAGTGAAACTGTCTCGACGTCCCTCGTAGAAATACTACCGGAGAGTGAGACACTCATCAGCGTACGCAGGTAATTTCGTCACATACTCGCCTGCTCTATGGCAAGCGTGTAAGGAAGCCTGAATACGTCCGTGTATTGTGTGGGTACTTGGTGTTGTATGTTGTGTATGTGGCCGATATGTGAGCGCTCGCAGGCTGGTGTAAGTGTGGAGGAAAATGGACTTCTTATGATCTGGTACGAAGACCGTGTGTACCTAAATCGCCAGTTCTATATTGTACTACGCTGAAACTCTGGAATCTCGACAGACTACTGCAAACTGGAACGTGGAAGCTCTGTACATCAGGCGTCGTGGTCAGGTCAGACACAACGCAGAATATAAGCAGGATAGTCTTCCGTTGTTCTTCAAGGCTAGTATTACAGAGTAGAAAATGTCATGAGTGGGTGAAAGGTTCTAACGAGGAAGAGATGACAGGATACGGGAGCGTACGAGACCTGACTCGGCTAGAAGGTACTCATTGCCTGCTCAAGGTTGTGAATGGTTAATTTGTCCTTGGTTTCTGTGAAGGAGTTCAGAGTATTCTGGGTGTCGAACTCTTATTATTGTGATTAAGATTGAAATTATAGTGGTTCCATATTTATCTCGCTCCTGTCATCAACTGGACCTGACTTCTTGTGATAAACTAGCAGATTCTTTCAGCAAGTAGGCTATTGCTTGGTTCTAGCTATAGTGAGGAGGCGTCTCATCACATCCCTGTGATGGTAAGTGACTGTAGTGGTTACTGTATCTTTTTATTCTTTCACTGTTAGTATTGCTATATGTGTTCTGTTATGGAAATTTGTTTAACAGATAATGAATAAGTTTATAGGGTCTAACACACCTATCCACCGCATTTTTTAAGTGGCCCTACATGTCAAACAGCTTTTTGCTCTTTTGTGTGGTTGGTTGGTGATTCTCTTGACGTTGTTTATGTTCTATTGCATATGACTTTGTTTTACGATATATTTACCTCTGTGTACGAGTTCAAGGTAGCATTCATATCGATGGTATTCAGTTATTCCCGTTTAAACTGATGATGCCAGAATGACTCTTTTTCACGTTGGCATATTACTCACTTGTGCTATGTCGACGGGGTATCCCGGATATTTTTCGACTATAGGAGTAATCTATTTGTTCTCGCTCCGCGTCTTGTTCGTGTGAGGAATTTCTCAAGTCGACGTGTGTCCATTGTTGCAATGGCTCAATTCTTGTAAGTGTAAAGTCTTTTGACTCCCGGCTACGATAGGAATTTTTGGGAGAGAGTACGTATGATTAAAGTGTTTTCTGGACACCCTATGATATTATCTTAAGGTTCGAGATGCCACTGGGTGATTATGATTGACGATAGTGATTTGGACAGAGGTATCTTGCTATGTTTCGGGGTAGGGTAAGGGTGTATCTAACTTGTCCTTGATAGTTCTTCTTGGAAGGCAATTGTTGTATTTGAAATTCTATCTATTTCTCCCGATTAACCTATTAAGGACTTGATATTAGTTTTAATGAAACTATTGTACTCCAGATTAACTGGTCTGGGTGTATACGCAGCCATAACTGGATATCAGTGATGGTCTAGGCACATCTTTTCTCTATGAAAATGACTGGTGGTCTGTTTCGTATTTTCTATGGACATGCCATACTCCAATGTGAATAAAACGTAGGATTATTGTCATCCGGCCTGGTGATCTTTCTTGTTATTTCAAAGCAGCTCCAAGAGTGCTTTATCATACTTATATCCGCTCACAGGAGTATTTAGGCATATGTTTACTGTCACGTGTGTGTATTGATTGGATTGGCTGCATGGAGTATCCATCTATGTCGTGCCGAAGATATAATCGGTGGGCTCTTTGTCACTGGTCTGCAGCTTCTGCGCATCTTCTCAGGATCTCTTTCGGCCTCGTAAAAGTTGCATTACAATCCATCGAAGCTCTATTTTCTAGCATAGTTTAGCTTCACTCGGGTATTAGTACGCTTTATGTGTCGTCTAGTGCACATTATTGCTGTGTGAGTGGAGTAACAGTATTGTTCAGGTGCTCTTAAGTCCGTGCTTTTAGCACAAAAGTTACAATATTTTACCAGTAAACGTCCGTTCATTTTTGAAACATAAATATTCCTTCCTCCAGATGCCGGAATTCTTGTTTTTATCCATATTTTTTTAGACCCGTGGCAATTATTTTTATTCAGAACGTGAAGACGGCGGTTTAACTCCAGTGAACGCTTTTCTGAATCTGGTCTACGTCCGTCCATGCCTTATAGGGTGGAGAGTAACCAGACCTTCTCAACGGATGTTCGCTGGTCACTTCGGATTGACCAGTAGTTGTCGTTGGAGATCCTAGCCCCTCTGGCCTCCAGGGGAAGATTCCATACGTTTGACCAGTGACATCAAGGAGGAGCAGAAGCTTCTGTTACGGTGAATCAAGGCGGACGGACATCGTCAGCGAGATCGCACGTAGCTTCTGTTATGGTGAAATCAAGGCGGACGGGAACATCGTCACATTACGAAGTTTCTAGCTCAACAGAGACGGACAATAGTGGCAGGTTTTACTGGTAAAGGAAGATGAAAATGATGAAGAATCTGTTGGATTAAAAGATCTCTTCTCTATAGAAAGGAGATTAAATTTTCAAGGTCCATTAACAGTGATAGTGCTGAATGTGATGAGTAATGTTTGGGATTCATGGGACATAGAAGCAAACGCGGACGTGGACCCTAAATCCCGAAAGTGTCCAGAAACAGAGGCAGTGACGAGAAAATCAGACGAGTACCTGTAATCAAGCTCTTACTGCACCCATGACAGGATATTGTCGGGAGATTCAGAAAGATCTCTGAAGGGATTGTTGTCTATGTGGAATCGCTAGACAGTCAGTGACAGGGATGTTTGTCTTGTGATGGCAATCACTAGACACGTCGTGACAGGGATATTGTCTGTTGTGGATAATACTAAGAACCTTCGTGACAGGTATGTTGTCCCGTGTGGAATACTAGACCCAGCTGCCGATCTGGATTCCAAGTTGACTGTGTTTTGTGAGCTATCGAGAGAGATACATGAGAAGTTGGAGAGGTGGTGGTTCTTGGCAGATGTAGTTGATGTAGGACTTCGTTAGAAGAAATGAATAGTTTTGTCGCTAGTGATGAAGTAGAGCCAAACTGATTCGTGACACAAACTCAGGAACATCAAATTGTCCAGAGAGTCTTTGAACACGAACTGAACTGAGTGTTAATGTCACTAAATGAAGAATCAAGAAATTGCCACTGAATTCAGAATAACTCAAGGATCAAATTGTCAGAGAAGTCCTTGGAACACCAAATGAACTGAAGTGTTAATAGTGCTAATGAGAAGACAGAAATTGAAACCCTGATTTCAAGAAAACTCAGGACCATCAAATGAACAGAGATGTTATTGGTCGCTAAGTGATCGAAAAGACAAACTTGGGATTATTGAAGACTTAGGATGTCAATTGAACCAAGTGTCTTCAGAACATGAAACTGAACCAAGTGTCCTTAGAAATATCAGAATCAGTTTGGTCTACTTCATCACTAGCGACAAAACTTTCATTTCTCTCAAGAAGTCCTACATCAACTACAGCTGCAAGAACACCACCTCTCCAACTCTCATTGTCAGTTTCTCGTAGCTCACAAACACAGTCAACTTGGAATCCAGATCGGACAGCTGGGTCTAGTGATTCCACACGGACAACATACCTGTCACGAAGGTCTAGTGATTCCACACAGACAATATCCCTGTCACGACTGTCTAGTGATTCCACACAGACAACATCCCTGTCACGACTGTCTAGCGATTCCACACAGACAACATCCCTGTCAGGAGGATCTTCTGAATTCTCCCGGACAATATCCTTGTCATGGGGTGCAGTAAGGGAGTTGTTACAGGTCTCTGTCTGATTTTCGTCGTCGACTGCCTCCTGTTTCTGACACTGTCGTGATTTAGGGTCACTGTCCGCGTTTGCTTCTATTGTCCCATGAATCCCAACATTACTCTCACATTCAGCACTATCACTGTTAATGGACCTTGAAAATTTAATCTCCTTTCTGATAGAAAGAGGATCTTTTAATCCACCAGATTCTTCATCATTTTCATTTCCTTTACCAGTAAACCTGCCACTATTGTCCGTCTCTGTTGAGCTAGAACTTCGTAATTTGTTGACGATGTCCGTCCGCCTTGATTCACCATAACAGAAGCTACGTGATTCGCTGACGATGT